>VZQC01000622.1:344002-482209 GCA_009823505.1 Rhizomys pruinosus
CCCCTTCCCCTTCCCTCTCCCTCTCCCCTCCCCTCTCCCCCTCTCCCTCCCCTCCCCTCTCCCCCCCATTCCCTGTTTCCCTCTCCTCTGTGTATGTGTTTTGGTCTTGCTGCGTAGCCCAGCCCATCCCCAAACATGCTATCCATCTGCCCTAGCCTTATGAGTCCTGGGGGTATAGTCATGTGCCTTCATGCACTCCTTGTGAGTCCTGGGGGTATAGTCATGTGCCTTCATACACTCCTTTTGAGTCCTGGGGGTATAGTCATGTGCCTTCATGCACTCCTTGTGAGTCCTGGGAGTATAGTCATGTGCCTTCATGCACTCCTTGTGAGTCCTGGGGGTATAGTCTTGTGCCTTCATGCACTCCTTGTGAGTCCCGGGGGTATAGTCATGTGCCTTCATGTACTCCTGGCTATATTTTTCTAGTGGGATTGTTAATCTCCAGTGATTTAGTAAAACAGTCCACTAAACCAGTTTACAAATGTTTCATCTTTACTATAGAATTACTCTTACACTTTAGAACAATTTTGTTCTTTTCTGCTGAAGGTAACACACATATCCTAAAAGCAAGATTCATTCTCTTCCTGTCCTATCACCAGAAGAGAATGCCCAGATTTTGATGGGTGATCTAAAGCTTTGTACAGATTATCTGAAACACTTCTAAGAGTATGTAGAAAGATCTCTAGCTTGCTTTATGAATTATATTTCTTCTCCTTAGAAGAATTAAATGTTTATACTTAGGGACAAAGGGCAGGCAGACAGAATGGTGGCACTTGGACTCATTTGACTTTGGAACTGATGTTGGAGCCTATGGGTAGTTTTATCATGATTTTCCCTATGGTAGAAATGCTTTCTCTTCATCCTGGTCTGTTTTTATACTTGAAATAGTTAGCTGTCTTACAACTTAGGATTGACTCTAAAATTACTTTTCCTTGTGATGACAAATAAAGAACAGAAAAATCAAGGCCCTGGATTCCTGGGATCAAGTTCTGCCTTATTTGCTTATAAACATCATAAATATACACAAAGTGATATTGACCTAAGGGCCTTTTGAGTAAATATTTGGCTTAGAGCCCATGGAGTGCCTGGGAAATAGCCACAGAATGGAGAGTGCAGTGGGAGGCAGTCTCAAAGCAGGTCAAGGGTGCATTTGCTTCAATCAGATTATGTCAGTGGTGGACTGCTGGGTTGAGAAAGTTTGGGGAACTAGAAGATGCCACTTGAAGCACAAGTTCTAAGGAGTAAAAAGTTCAGGGTGAGAAACATGGTAATAGAGGCAGTCGGTTTCTGGATGGTGTTAGGGCATTGCCGTATGGATTTGATTTGGTTGTGTGTGTATTTTTTTTTTAGGACATAGAATGGACTCACATTGACTACTTCAACAATGCTATCATTTGTGACCTAATAGAGAATGTGAGTACTAAATTTTTAGTAGTATAATTCAGAGTGCATGTATGATCTCTCTGCCTTTGATGTTAAGCATCAGTATTTGCCCCCTTTTTTATACTTCCTTGTGGTGGTCTTAAGGGGTGATTCTCAGCTCTTGCATATTCGTAGACAGCTAACATGATGCGGCTAGGCTCCCCATGCTGCTCCTGTTGTCTGTCACAGGCCTCTCATCAGATGCTGGGAGCTTGCATCCATCAGCTCCTGTGTGGAGGGAGCCGGGTCCTGTCTGTGGGTCCTGGGAATGGCTGTGTGCGGATCAGAGCAGGCTCAGAGCAGATGCTGAGGGTTTTGCAAATAGGGATCCTCATTTCATTTCTAGAAGTCTAAAGACCTCCAAGTGGTCTGCTCAAGTTAAGATAAAGGAGGGAAACAGACAATCCTGAACTGAATTAATGAGTCAGGTAGAGACCTGCCATTGATTCAGAAATGGTTTACAGGGGGTGATGCCTGTGGCCAAGAATCCCAGAATTTTTCAGATAACTCCAGTTCACCGGAATGTGAAAAGGATTAAGATAGAGAAAAGTACTTCATAATTTTTAAATGTTATTTTTAAATATCTCAAATAAATCAGTTTTTATTGATTCTTTGAGAATTTCATATAATTTCTGTTGATTATACTCAGACCCCCTCCATCTCTTCTCAGATCAAACCTCACCTCCGTAATCACTCTCACTTTGTGTCCTCTATTATTTTTAAGGCCTATTGAGCATTTGTGTTTCCTAAATAGTCTCCCGTGTGGGTCTGTCCCCTGGAGCATGGTTAAACTGACCAGCATCACAGGAAAACTGACTTTCCCTCCCTGGAGTTCCTCAGCCAGGGCTGGCGCTTCCTGCCCACCTCCCCTCCTTATGGGATTTTGTCCTGCTTGGTCTTCTGTCTGCTGTTTGAAGCCAAGATTTTTGTTTTTAAGACTATATCCTATAGTTCATTGTAGATAGGGTGATTGTACAAAGACACGTTTGCAGGAAATTCTTTTGTTTTAACTGAAGGATTACTACTATTCCTGACCTTGATAAATAATTTGAGACAATGTGTGAACTTCATTCTCTTACTGTTGTCACACACAGTAATAAATGTACAGCAAACCATTTTCTGCTCATTTTAAATAAGCCCGTTTGGAAATTATGTAAGTAGCCAGTGTTTTGAATTAATATGTGAGATATTTTTGAAAGCTACGTCTTTGATTTAATTGAACACTAAAAACAATATTGTAAAGCACCACTCTTCTCCAATGAAAAATAAATTTTATTTTGAGAAATCTGGCCATTGTTAGATTGGGAACAGTAATAGTCCACAAAAAGAAGTCAAAGCTCTAGCCTCAAATCTATAAAAGAAGTATTTCCTATATATAAAATTTTTCCTAGTAAATTTTTGCTGTGGGAACTTTAACTTTCAGAAATCTTGCCAAGCATGTTTTTCTTATAAAGATAACATTACAATTAATTATTTCCTTTTGGGAGAAGGAATGTAATATTACTTAAACATTACTAGATTATCTCAACCAGAAATCCCCTTGCATATGTGGTTGAGAAGGAAGAGCCCGGAGCATAAAGGAAGTGTTTCCTTCCAACATCGTTGAATAGTAATGACTATTCTGGGGACTCTGAACACAGCTGAGAGCCCTCACTTCCCTTGGGTTTTGCCGGTCAGAGGATGTCATGGCCTTGTGAGGACAAGGAGAGAGGAACGGAGCCTTTGCTTTGGTGGAAGTGGGTGAGGTTAAGAGCCAGCGTAGTAGTGGATCGTTTCTGGAATTGGGTTTTAGAAGCTTGCAGGGTTAGTCCAAGGAGGAGCACGGCCAAACAAAGCAAGGTAGAAGAGTCCTGATTTCTGATTCAGTTTAATTAAGTCTGATTGATCTTGAAATAAATGTGATCGTAGTAAGTTTCCAATCATGTTGAAAATCCATTTAGAAATTTTATATGGGAACAAGAATTTTATTTGAAACATGTTTTTCAAGATGTGCTCGATTGTGAAATCCTTGAGAGTAGCATCTTAAGTCACAGCACACACCCCTCCCCTTTGAAATGCAGCTTTACTTTAAATATGTGAACTATAGTAACATCTGAGACCATTTTTTCTTTCCAAGCTGTGAACCAAATAAAAGCCAAAGGACACACACAGTGCTGTGATTTTGTAGCCAGTTATAAACACTGTTCTACCATGTTGGTTTCTGGCTTTTAGATCTGATTTTGGATTTATTTCTTTATTCTTTTGGTATTTTTGAGACAGGGTCTCCCTTTAGTCCCAGTTGGCCTGGAGCTCACTCTGTAGACCAGGCTGGCCTTGAAATCACAGAGATCCACCTGCCTCTGCCTCCTAAGTGCTGAGATTAAAGGTGTGCACCACCACGCCCGGCCATTGAATTTTCTAACAGTGTGAACTTGAGATGTACTGAAGATTAGGGCTCCCAGGGCCTGTCCAGTGGGGAGGGAGACAGGAATGCCTAGGCCTGCACCCCACACACCTGGGACACTTTGGAAAAGGGCTGATTTCTTTAGCTTCTGTTATTCATTTCATTGTCTGTTTTCTGTTACAACTGAACAGAATTTTTTATGTGACTAAGTTGATTGTGTTTGATGGTGTCATTAGCACTAATTATTAAAACAATGCAGCAAGGAAGGAAGGAAATATTTTTTTATTCATGTTCTCCCAGAACACAAATGGAATCCTGGCCATGCTGGATGAGGAGTGCCTGCGGCCTGGCACCGTCACTGATGAGACCTTTCTAGAAAAGCTGAACCAAGTCTGTGCCACTCACCAGCACTTTGAGAGCAGGATGAGCAAGTGTTCCCGGTTCCTCAATGACACATCGCTGCCTCACAGCTGCTTCAGAATCCAGCACTATGCTGGCAAGGTACCAGGACCCGCCCCAGGCCCCACATTTATCCCTGGAGGGGACTGCACCTCAAAGAAGGGTGTGCTGAACTCAGTCGCCTTCTGTGCATGTCCACAATTGTCAGAGCAACAGATGCTCAGTAGATATTGAACCTAGAACATGTTGAGCTAAATCTTGTTAATAGGAGAACTGAAAACAAAGTCAGTGGGCTGAGCAACACTACAAAGATATTTTCAAATAAGTTTTATTATTTTCAAATGTTAAGCTGTTCTATCAGAAATACCTAGCGATATTAATAACAAGATTTGCCAGACAAAAAGACCTACAGTAAACTTTTAAAGGTAAAAGCCATTTAGCAAAAATAAAGAATTCTTAAGATTGAGGTTTTGAGAGGACACTGGGGAAAATATCTAATTGTTTTTTAACGAACAAGCATTCACTTTTTTAATATTTGAGGAAATTAATCTTATGTCATTCAGTATATGAAAATAGCAATAAAAGCAATTTGGGCCAGGCATGGTGGCGCACGCCTTTAATCCTAGCACTTGGGAGGCAGAGGCAGGCGGATCTTTGTGATTTCAAGGCCAGCCTGCTCTACAGAGTGAGTTCCAGGACAGCTAGGGCTACAGGGAGACCCTGTCTCAAAAAGACCGGAAAAAAAAAAGAAAAAGCAATTTGGACAATAAGCTAATTTTTGGAATCCTAAAGGATTATTGAGTAGAGTTAATACTGCCTTTATAAATAAGAATGGTAAACTTCAAAATGGAATTCATTTAGTAATGTATTTAGTGACAATAGATAACACCTGGATTGCTTTTTATTTCAAAATGCCAGAATGTTGGCTCTCTGTTTTTGTTTTTTGTTTTTTTACTTCTCATGTGTATGCGTGTACTGCCTGCATGTAGGTTGGTGCACCCATGTTGTGCAGTGTTATGTAGGTCAGAAGAGGGCATCGGATTCCCCTGGAACTGTAGTTAGAAACGGTTCTCAGCCGCCATGTGGGTGCTGGGACTCGAACCCAGGTCCTCTGCAAGAGCAGTCAGTGCTCTAATTGCTGAGCCATCTCTCCAGCTCTGGCTCTTTGTCTTTCTTTATTGGCCTGATCCCGATCAGCTTTTCTGTTGCCTTATGATATCTGTGAAAATCTTAATGTTTTTTTCTGTTTCTCTATTTTTGCTTTAACTAAACTACACATACCATGTGAACAAAAAACTAAAAGTAAATCCTCAGCTGGGTGTGGTGGCGCACGCCTTTAATCCCAGCACTCGGGAGGTAAAGGCAGGCAGATCTCTGTGAGTTCAAGGCCAGCCTGGTCTACAGAGTGAGTTCCAGGCCAGGACAGCTAGAACTAAAGGGAGACCCTGTCTCAAAAAGACAAAAAAAAAAAAAAAATCCTCAAAATATTCACATACACATAAGGAAAAAACAAAAAGAACCCTTAAATTTGAAAACATTATGATAACATTTTTGGAGTTTATTTGTGTAAATCTGAAGGTAATAGAATCAATTTTGATCTATTCTATAACTTAGAATTTAAAGTTGGAGAATGTAGAATTTAAATTTGCTATCAGAGTTATGACTGAAGTGTTAGAGATATTTAAAATTTTATTTTATATGTATGAATGTTTTGTCTGCAAATATGTAACTGCACCTTGTGCCATGTAGTGCCCACAGAGGTCTGAAGGGGGCATTGGATCCCCTGAGACTAGAATACATACTGATAGTTGTTAGCTGCTTTATGGGTGCTGGGAACCAAACTCGGGTCCTCTGCAAGAGCAGCCAAAGCTTTCAGCCTCTAAGCCATCTCTCCAGCCCATGTGTTGGAGATTTTTTTTTGGGGGGGGGGGAGTCTTGGTGTTCTCAGCATTGTTTCATGTTACTGTGTGCAGTGAGCCAGCGTTGAGTCCCATGTGCTGCTTATAGGTGCTGTACCAGGTAGAAGGATTTGTGGACAAGAACAATGATCTTCTCTACCGAGACCTGTCCCAAGCCATGTGGAAGGCCGGCCATGGCCTCATCAAGTCCTTGTTCCCTGAAGGAAATCCTGCCAAGATCAACCTGAAAAGACCTCCTACAGCAGGGTCCCAGTTCAAGGCATCTGTGGCCACTCTGATGAGAAACCTACAGACCAAGAATCCAAATTATATCAGGTATTTCTAGTGTATAAAAGTCTGTGATAGTTCAGTCTAAGTGCACCAAAGGACTCTTTCTTTGAATTTGTTTAAATCTGAATATAGCCCATGCTAGTGAAGTTACAGATCAAACAATATGCTGTCTGGTTGGCTTAAAAATTCACAGCTGTACTTCATCCCTCTAAAATACAGGGGGAAACGAAGGGGGAAAATGAGGCAGGGCAACAGAAAGCAGGAAGCTGGTGCTTGTCATGCATGTTGAGTTCTCAGCTTTCTGTTTGTATATTTTTTAATGACAAATTATGAAACAAATTATAAGATGTTTTCCCATAGGGTTGCATGAAGCTCTTTTCTTGGCATCAGTTTGGATTCCTGTAATATCAGTTTAGAGCAGAGGATTGAAACAAGCAGCTTGCATGGATAGTCTATGTTCCTTAGGAGCCAAGCCCTTTACTTCTGGGAGAGTTGTGGGTCCAAGGGAGATCCCATTTCTAAAACAACCTGAATGTCTTCAACGAAGTACGAAAGATACCTTAAAAGCATCTGGTGTTTTTTTGTTGTTGTTGTTATTGGTGGTGTTTTTGTTGTTGTTCCTCTGCTTCTAGATCATCTTAGATATAACTTGCTCAGTATTCAGGAAAGAAGTCCTATCAGGGTTAGAGTTTGCTTGTAAACTAGGTAGTGGGAGGATCAGATGTCAGTACATACCTAGACCACAAGTATGGCTTTGAAATTTCAGTTAGGTGGAACATTGTGTGTGTGTGTGTGTGTGTGTGTATGTTTTGTTTATTATAATGGTAAGAACAAGAAACATAAATAGGCAAAGTTCCCTCCCTTGATTTACCCAGGTTAGAGCATGGATTGGGAGAAAAATCTTGTTTCCAGAAAATAACCAGTAAACTTTCTTCAATCCATTGCTTTTGTTACTCTCAGTTGAATGGAATTGTCTGTGTTTCCCTGAGATGTCATTTGCATGAAGTAATATGCACAGACTTGAGGTTCAACTATTTTTTATCTTTATATTTACTTTGGTAGCCACCACTTAAATTGAGGTATACCTCAATCTAAGTACCATCTTCTGTAGCCCTTGCGGGTCTGGAACTCACTATGTAGACCATGCTGGTCAAAGATTGCTGTCTACAACATCAGACTTCGCTTCAAGGGAGGAAGGAGGAGCAAGATTCTGCCTTTTAAGGACACAGGCCAGACACTGTATACATTACCCCTACTCTGATCCTAATGGCAAGAATTTGGTCACATGGCCACATGGACTGGCAAAGGAGGCTAGGGATATAGTCTTTTCTGTTATAAAGGAAAAGAGACCTAAGGAGGCACCAGTGTGCTTGATCTTCCTGTGGCTTGATCACCACTCATTGTCCTTACTAGGAGTCTTAATTATACAGTTTTATTGAAGTTTTAAATGTGCATGCACATGTGTTGCCCCATTTGTATAAAATATAAAACATGTTAGGAACTGGGGAGGTGTCTCAGTTGCTAAAGCAAGCACAAGAACCCGAGTTTAGGTCCCCAACACCAACATAAAACTGCCAGGCACAATAGGCCTGCCTGTGATCCCAGCACAGGAGAGGAAGAGTCAGAAATTCCTGGACTTATTATTGGCCTGCTAGACCTGCTGAAGTCAGTGAGCTCCAGGTTCAATATGTGTACACACACACTGATCAGACACATACTCCCTCTGACTGTTCTGTGTTGATTTCTACCATCACCTCTCCCCAGAAGAAATAGCAATGCTGATTCATATCAGATTTACATGAGCATTGTAGAGTGGAATCACGCAGTGTACATTCCTGTAAGACCTCTCGCACTCAGCATAATGTCATTGATATTCATTACTGTTGTTGCATGTTTTAGTAGTTTTGCTTTTTAATAACAGCGTGTGGTATATTGTAATTATGTTTAGTTCATTATGAAATGATTTGAAATAATTAGAAATGAGTTGGTTTTCCAAGAATAACAGATAATTAGAGTAAAATAATTAGACATTCTACTTTGTAAAACTTAGTTATTATCCATAGAGGCAGAGCATAAAACCTAAAATATTCGAAATCTTTTAGGTGCATCAAACCAAATGATAAAAAAGCAGCACACATCTTCAGCGAGAGTCTAGTCTGCCATCAGATCAGGTACCTGGGTCTTCTGGAGAATGTTCGAGTGAGGCGGGCAGGCTATGCCTTCAGGCAAGCCTATGAACCTTGCTTAGAAAGATATAAAATGCTTTGCAAACAAACATGGCCTCATTGGAAAGGACCAGCAAGGTAAGCAGCCTGGCTGACTGTTTCTAATAGCCAGGGTTTGGGGTGTGTGTGTGTGTGTGTGTGTGTGTGTGTGTGTGTGTGTACGCGCGTGCGCTTATGCGTGTATGTGTGTGTGTATGAGTGTATTACCTGCATGTGTATAAGTGCACTCACATTGTGCAATGCCTGCAGAGATCAGAAGAGGGCATCTGATCCCCTGGAACTGGAGTTAAATGGTTGTTATCCACCATGTGGTTGCTGGCAATCAAGCCCAGGTCCTCTATAAGAGCAGTCAGTGCTCTTAACTGCTGAGCCATCTTTCCAGTCCCAGTAGCCAGTTTTTAAAGTGTTCAAATAACATGTGGGTTTTTATCTTCATTTGCTGCTATGCAAAATAGAATTCTCTTGAAAAGTTGGATGGACTCTCTTCTATTAGGTAGGATACCATTTTGGATAATTCTCAATTTATTATAGAGTTGATGATTTTTCTTTAAGATTGAAACAGAACCTATAACATCCATATTTAGAACTTGCATGCCTATGAATGTTTTCAAATATACCCATTGTGAATTCATATAACTCAATTTATAGTTTATGCATAAACTTTTGTAGAATCATAGATGGATAGAGAAGACAGTCTTAGCTTCCTGCTTTTCATACATTTATTTGTACTTCATATGTATGAGTATTTTGCCTGCATGTGTGTAAGTGCACCCATGCTGTACAATGGCGTGGAAGCCAGAGAGGGCTTAGATCCCCTAGAATCACAGTTGTTAGTCATCATGTGGGTGCTGAGAATTGAACCCTGGTCCTCTGCAAGAGTAGCCAATGCTCTTAACTGCTGAGGCATCTCTCCACCCCAGCTTTCTGCTTTTTGCCTGGCCAGTCTTACCCTAGAAGGACTTGGAAGGTGAAGTGAAGGGCTTCCCTGTGCCTGTGTGTACCCCACGTTGGAAATAGCAGACAGAGATAGGATTTGACTTCATCTTGAGTGCTAGTCAAGCTGGATTGGAGCACCTGGCCTGGTCTGCAGTTTTTCATTCAGTCTGTCCTGATTCGTGCTCACTCCTTAGTCTAAGACAGAGTGCTGGACACTGCGAGACTGCCCTGAAGGGGGGCCCCTTTGCCTGCAAATTGTCTACATATCGAGAGAACTTGTGTGCTGGTAAGCAGCTGTTATAGCAGAGAAATCGAGCCTGGCCAGTCCTGGGACCTGTGCTCTCGCCTGTTAGAGATTTCCATGCTGTCGAAGTCTGACTAGTGCAAGGAGGCTCAGCAGTCACGAACAAGGAGGGCACTTGAGGATTTTTATCTCACTGTGTTTGTATGTCCATGTTCTCAGTGGACCTAAACGGTCGCAGAAGCATCAGTACTAATTAGACATGCACCTTCCATTTTAGAAGAGACACAAGTCAGATATACGGTATGTCTCTGATGTCTCATTCAGTACCCAGATAACGTAGGCTCAGGTGTTGTTTCTACTCCCTGCTAATTTCTACCATATTACGGGAAATGTGCCATAACACAGAACATTATTCTCTGCCGGGCACCCCATCCACAGGTTGATGAATCCGGGCTGCTTTTAGAAACTGGTGTTGAGACCAGGGTCAAGGCCTCGTTCTTTAGCATCTTGTTGCTCTCGCTCTTGGCACTCTCTTGGGCCTTGCTTTGCTCCTGGGAATGAGAACAATGTTTAGAATGTTTCAAGAATTAACTGTGTGGGTTCAGTACAGATCCTAGGTTTTTGCTTGCATTCCTAGCCCTCGTTGATACATTAATTGGGTATTTTCCATAAGTGTTACTTCTAATGAAATCAAGAAATCCCTAAATTTCTTGGAATACACAGATCTGAATCTTGCTTTGTTAGTGTTTACTAACTTGGGTTAATTTGTGGAGCTGATTTTGAAAATCCTTTCATGGAAAGATGATTACTGAAGAGCAGTTGCACTTAGAAATGTAGCTATTTAGGCCCAAGGAGATGGCTCAGGGCATAAAGGTGCTTACTCAGAGCCTGATGACCTGAGCTCCATCCCCAGGAACCACATGGCAGAAGGAGAGAGTCAGTGTCTACAATTGTTCCGTGATTTCTACATGTGCCTCCCCCCACACACAAGGGGAATTCTCACCAAGCACCTTGAGTGGGAGGGGTCCTTGAAATGGACAGTGCTGGGTCCTGCAGGGCTGAGGAGCGTCTGCCCCTGCCAGGTCCCACCCAATCTTACCCTCCCATTGTCTCATCTGTTACCCTTCTGGAGAAGGAAGATCTTTTATTTTCTATTCTTTATAACCTTGGACTTGGGCCCCCTGTTCTTCTTCCCTATTAACTTGAGTGTCCTGTATGAGAGACAGACATATGGCTCAAGGACTTTTACTTTTTATTATATGAATATATCAAAAAAATTTTAGCTTAAAAAAAAGAAAATGTAGTGTGTGTGTGTGTGTGTGTGTGTGTGTGTGGTGTGGTGTGTGTGGAGAGAGAGAGAGAGAGAGAGAGAGAGAGAGAGAGAGAGAGAGAGAGAGAGAACCTGATATCAAGATAGAAGATAAGGTAAAATTATTTTTGTAACTCAAAAAAGATATTATTTATTTATTTTTATTCTTTTAGGTCTGGTGTGGAGGTTCTGTTTAATGAATTAGAGATTCCTATGGAAGAATATTCCTTTGGTAGATCAAAGATATTCATCCGAAACCCGAGAACAGTATGTAACCTTTATTGCACTTAAGTCCCAGGCGTGCAGGCTAGTTCTCAAAGCATGTTTCACCTTATTATAGCACTCAAGGAGCCACTGTGACTTCATATCCTTTGTCTATTGGCGAGTACTCTAGAGCTGGGACAGATGAGATGGTGAGAGGACATGTATTATTTAGAAAACACCAAAATCTTTTATCTTGTAGATGATACAACACTTAAGAAATGATGACACTGTCACACCATGATTAAACCTCCCTAATTCAGAGCAGTTCTAAGAGTCAGCCTGTGTTTACAATACCTGACTTACACAGTAGTTTTAGGAATTACAGCACAATGAAACACAAATAAAACAATTTCAAAATGTAAAACGAATGCTTTTCAAATTCATAGAACTCCTTAGAGTGCCTTGGAGAATAAATTGGTAAAAAAAAAAAGTATAATTAGTATCACAGTTGATTTGGTGATATGGACATTTAGAAATTTGCAGTATTTCAGTTGTTGAAGAGAGAAAAGTTACCAGTATATGTATCCTGCAGGCAGAGACTATATCCGACATGCTCAGAACCAGATTTTGAGCTGTTTGCACTGGCTGTAGTGGTTAGCCATCCTTAACCTGAAAATCTGAAATCCAAAGTGCTCCAACCTCTGAAACCTTTTGAACATCATGCTCTCGCACTCAGTGTTTCAAACTGAGCTAGTTCACATCCTCAGGAGCAGGTCAACTCAGCTCACCTGAACCCTAGAGTAACTGAATCTTCCATGAATTCATCATATTATTTTCCTCATGTGCTATGATCCATACCTTGTGTCATTCAAGTAGCTGATTTTTACATTAAGGCATTTTACCTCCTGAGAATTCTTTTCATGTGTACCATATGATACCGGAGGACCTCTGCTAAATCTATGTATCATTTCTAGTTATTCAAATTAGAAGACCTGAGGAAGCAGCGACTTGAAGACTTGGCTACTCTCATTCAGAAGATTTATCGAGGGTGGAAATGCCGGACACACTTCCTGCTCATGAAAAAAAGCCAAGTCGTGATTGCTGCCTGGTACAGGAGATATGCGGTGAGAGTCCATCATGACAGTATGACATAACGATTCTAACTTGTCAACATTCTTGATGCACTCCCTATGTATGTAGTTGTTCTATAACTAATTCTCCCAACAACCTCACAAGAGGCATCCTTTTTTTTTTTTTTTTTTAATTTTATTTTATTTATTTCCGTATGTGTATGAATGTACTGTCTGCATGCAAGTTTGTGCACCCGTGTCGTGCAATACCGCGGAGGTCAGAAGAGGGTGTCGGATTCCCCTGGAACTGGAGTTTCAGACGGTTCTCAGCCGCCATGTGGGTGCTGGGGATCGAACCCGGGTCCTCTGTAAGAGCGGTCGGCGCTCTTAACCGCTAGGCCATCTCTCCAGCCCCGAGGCATCCTTTTACAATTCCTTTTTCTAAGATGAAAAACTAAGATACTGACTGACCTTTTGGATAACTTGCTTATGGCCACAGAGCTGTCAGTGGCAGAACTTGGATTTGAGTTCAAGACCATTTTAGAGCTGAAGTTTAGAATTCTACATTACTTTCCACTATCTGTAGAAATGCAGTAGGAAATTTACCTCAGACCTTGTCATCAGATTGGAGAAGACTGTGTTGTTTGCCCCTTCACCATGGTTGGGTCAGTTTTCTGTGACTGGCTGGCCATATTTATTGTGGCAGCACTGAAGATAGATCCTTACTCCTAGAGTGCTGAACCTGTTTTAATAGAACTATGATTTTGTTTAAAGGATTAGGCTTTCTTTAACCCTTAGATATCTGGCCCTCATAACTATGGAGACTGATTTAATAGTAAAGAATATGTACCTAATTAATATAGATCTTCCTTTTGGGAATTTATCACTTGGTTGGCTGTGCTTTGTGCCAGACATATCCCAGGTTTTCCCCAGGTTTGTGCCGGCTAGAAAGGGACCTGAGGATTTACCTCTAGTCCAGCTTGTACTTAGGTTATATTCCTGCCAAATGAATTATAGTGATAAGAAAGAATATAGCTTCCTTTTTTTTATTCTATGCATTTTTGCTATATAGTGAATTGGAAACTGAATTGAATTTGCAATCAAGTCTCATTTAGTGTATTCTTCCTCCTTTGCAGTTAAAAAGAAGTTTTACTGTAAGGCACAATTAAGATATAATTTATGCTGACTTATTTTCTTGACATCCATCTTAGTGTATCATTCCTAGTTTCTGGAAATCATTGAGATACTGAAATGATAAAGCTAAAAAATTTTGCTTCATCTTAAATGAGTATCTTTAAAAGTGCATATTCTAGTTTAAAGATTTTTGCTAAGATCCAAGGAACTGTTGTCTTCAGCCTAGAGGCTGTGGAGTCTCCTCTGTGGATATAGCAGTGCTTCTTAACATTTTGCAGATTCATAATGCTATTTTCTGTTTGCCTGAGAAGGGAGGATTAACAAATAGCTTACCTTCAAGAAGCACTCCTTGTCTTTTCTTATTAAGAAGTCATGAAGAAAAGTCAGACTTGAGAGAATTTATCCATCAGAATACTGACTTTATCCATATTAAATTCTGCAAGCAGCTTCAAAACACATACTGTTCTCTGAGAATAGCAAAGTGGACCCATCAGCCTAATTCCTGACTTGACAATGTTTATATTTAGCAAGGTATAAGCATCCAAGTAAGTAGAACAGTTGCTGCTTGTAAGGTCTAGGATGAAGAGACTTGAGATAGAGAATAATGAGGAGGTGTATAAGTGTAGATGGAGTAACCCGGAGGACCTGGGAAGAGGGGCTGCTTGAGATGAGGAAGAGCAGCCAGCGCACAGCCCAGCAATAAGAAGTACTTTTTGTACCCTCCTTCTTGGCAACAGAGCTTTTATATCAGTGAGTGAAAGAGACATCAGATATTCACAATGGTAGGAGTTAGGAGCAATATTAGAAGGCAAAATAATAGCCCAGTTTTCAGGGGAAGCATGTACTTTTCTCTAGTGTTAGAGCTGTTTCAACTTGGAACTAAATACCTTCATCAGTTAGCTGCGTTACCCGTCAGCAATTATCTCCTTTTCACAGAGCCCAAGATTTGCCAAGTGCGTCTTTTCAGCTCCTAATTACTTTTAAATTCTCCCATATTCTATGATATTTTAAAACTCTTTGAGATAAAGTTTAAAGTGAGGTGTGCTTATTTTCAGAATACTTAGGAATGGAAAAAGGAAGCTCTTCACACCAAGTGGATGTCAGAAGCCATGTTGAGCTGTTGTAGATAGAGCCCATCCGTTCATGCTTGGAATGTTACTCTCTAAGGAAGCTTGGAAATTTCCTTGCCTGTCCTTTGACAGCTGATAAAACTGAGACCCAGAAAACATGTCTTAAGTCACAAGGCTCCCCTGGTTTTTCTCCCCGCTTCCTGTTTTGGTTCAGTTGCAATGTTAAACCTTTGGCAGCAATGACAAAATACCCAGCCGATGAAGGGAGGAAGGATTTATTTTGCCTCATTGTTTCAGATCCTTTGGTCCACGTTTCACAAAAACTATTGAAAAAAAACTGGGACCGTGCTGAGGTGGAAATCGTGCTGACAGAGCACGTGGCAGAGGCAACTCGTCTCAGAGTAGGCAGGAAAGAGAATCTGAGGGACAGAGGGAGAGACAGGCAGACCGGAGACCGGATGTAGCCTTCAGAGCACCCCGTGACCCACTTTCCCCAGCTGGCCTTCCCTTCTAAAGTTTCCAGCACCTCCCCAAATAATGCCACCAGCTGGTGACACACCTTTGGTGTCCAAGCCTTTTTGAATGACACTTCATACCCAAACTGTATAGCTGCCCCTCTTCCTCCATTACTGATCTTTCAAGATGGACCCTAGGTTCCTGGAAGTCATCTCTCATGTTAAATAATAGTCGCTAAGCAATCTCGGGCTTTCTAGGGACAGGTTAACAGCCTGGCTTTCCTGATTTAAAGTGATTTGAATTTTTGTCAGAGAAGCCCCAGTTGTAGCATCCATTCTAAAGCCAGGCCATTCCAAGAGAGTGTTCCGTCAGTTCCTTGTCTAAGGCATGTTGTTGTGGCTGTGTGTCTTTCACAGTGTTGACCCATGTCCTTGGCCAGTCGTTTAAGTGACGATGCAGTCAAATACACATCGTCCAGGATGCTGTTTAAACTTTGTTTCAGTGGTGTACTGAAATTTTTACCTCATTTCCCAGTGAAAGCAGCAAAGCTAAAAGGAACTGTGGGGGGCTAGAGTGGGCTAGCCCAGTAAGTTGCATGGTGAAAAAAATGACACCAAGAAAGAAAACTCTCCAAAGCAGCTGCAGAAGTTGGTGGGTCAATGGCAGTGTGTGGGACTCTGCTATGACAGCATGCTACAAAGAACAGGTGCCAAGAATGGCCGGAACTACACCAGTGAGAAGCTCCTGTGTTTGGCATCCTTGATGCCTACTGTGGATTGACTAATAATTTTGGACAGTGTAACACTTCAGTTTCTTTGTTTCCGGAAGTGTGGACTGGTCAGGAGTCCACTGCTCTAAGTGACCAGATTATCTTTGTGAGGCCTCGCAATGTTCCCATGACAGCTATGGAATTACAACTCCTCTGTCTCCCCCTTTTATCTTACAGCAACAAAAGAGGTATCAGCAGATAAAGAGTTCTGCCCTAGTGATTCAGTCTTATATCCGGGGCTGGAAGGTAAGTTTCAAAGAAGTGTGCTTTATTTTTGTGGGGGCTGCGTTCTTCACAGGGTGATGTTTTTAGGCTTGCTCTGCAGGGGACACTTCCTTGTCTCCTGGCTGCCGTGTGAACAGTCACACGGAAAGGCTAAACATTACGGGCCAGGAAGGGGACCCTGGTGACCACGTCTTCCCCGCTTCCTTCTAATCAGCTTTCTTTTTTGAGAGCTTTGTTTTCAAAGCAGGAAGTCCTGGAAATAATACTGTATATGATCTCAGTATTCTCATGCTCCTTGCTTTTGAGAGGAACTGTATTCCAGAAGGCTGTCTTAGAAGCCGCTGCTTTCATGCCCTTGAGGTCTGAGCATCCCCAGCCCAGCCTCCTGCAGCAGCCTCATAATGACTGAGGACTATTGGTCTCTGGCTAGGAATGTGGTGGGAGGATGAGAAGGTGTTTACAATGCCTGACCTGCTTCCAGATCCTTGCTGATAGGGCCTTGTCCAGAGGTCAGTGAACTATGGGCCACCCAGGCCAAATCCATTGGCCAAATTCAGCCCTTGTTCCTAGTTCATACACCCTGCAAGCCAAGAGTGGTTTACGTATTTTTGAACCATTGTTAACAAAAAGCAAAAGAAGAGAGTTCATAGCATGTGATAACTATATGAAATGTAAAGTTTTAGTAGCCATAAATGAGATGTATTCAAATGTGTCCATGTTCACTTATTTCATGTTATTCTACTACTCTAGGCCTACTGTATGTCTGTAATGGCTGAGTCTGGTAGCTATGATAGTTGTGTGACTTATAGACCCAGCTCAGGGCTTCTTGGGACCACTACCCTACTCAGAGATTTCATGGAATGGTCTGGATCCAGAGGACAGACTTTGAGGTTGTACCTAGGCCTGGGCTTTCTTCAGAGAGTACAGCCTGGGCTGCAAAGGAGATTAGCCTCTGTTTAGGCCCTGGCCAACCGAAGGGCTTGGCTGTTTGCAGTTAATATGAAAACACAAATGTGAGCAAAGAGTAAGCGAGACTGTCACCAGCCTGGTATTTCCGGGCTAGATTCTAGGACCCTTGGGCCCAACTGCAAGCTAGAGAAACTACCCAGAGGTCACATCCAAGCCAGATGCCCTCCGTCCCTATGAAACAAATCTTCAGGACCTATTGGAAAGAAGCCATTGTGTCTGTTTGTTTTCTAATGTTTTACACTCTAAGTATTTGTCTCGTGTGTGTGTGTGTGTGTGTGTGTGTGTGTGTGCGCGCGCCTTGTGTGTGCAGCGTCACCCTGCCATGCCCAGTGTCTCTAGTCACAGTTCCTCATTACTCTAAGCTGTTGTTTCACCAGACTATGTATGTTCAGAGTCTCATCTCTTTGGAGATTATTTTCTAGTCACTGTGGTTTTATTTTTTTAAAAAACAACCTTCTCTTTGGGGGATGATTTCTGGACCACAGGCTCGAAAAATCCTGCGGGAACTGAAGCAGCAGAAGCGCTGTAAGGAGGCGGCCACCACCATCGCAGCGTACTGGCACGGCACCCAGGTAGACTAGACGTCCCGAGGAGGGCGATGAGTTGGGGGGAACGTGTGTGGAACCGAGGACCCTCAGACTCCGGGGCAGGAGGTGTTTCGCTGGCTTTAGCACGCATTTGCCTCTTGCTCTTTCCAACGTTTTGGTGTGGGTGGTGGCACATGCTTTTGCGTTTACCATTGGTGATGATTGGTGTCTTTCTTTTTCTTTCTCCATTGAGAAGCAGCAGTAACCTTTCCTGCCTTAAACTTTTCTCTAACTCCTTTTCAAATGCACCACAGGCGCGAAGGGAACTGAGACGGCTGAAGGAGGAGGCTAGAAATAAACATGCTATTGCAGTTATTTGGGCTTACTGGCTTGGATCAAAGGTACTTGATGCACACATCCCATCGCTCCATCCTGAAATTCTGCAGTAACCACCCTTGCCTGTAGTGTAGCAGGGATGAAGGACTGCAGTTACGAGTGACCCTGTGCATGTTCTCAGCCCAATTAATAAACCTGGGGGCGATAGTGACTGTAGTGTGCCATAGGAAGCTTCTGCATGTACAGCCAAGAAAACTGACTTTACTAATGAGACTCCAGCATAGGTGCTCTTTAAAAAACAACAGCGCCCCCAAAACCCCTTAAGTAACTTGCATGTTTACCACCTTACTGTCTTCCACTAACGTATGCTTGTTAGTTTTTAGGGTACTTTTTTTGCAGGGGGGAAGCACGTGGAGAATGCTAAGTTGGGGTTTGAATAAGTCTTCTACAAAGTGTTGACAATGGAATGCCTGTGATGCATGGTTTAAAAACAAAATTAATCTGTGAAGGAAGTTGAGTTTCAGGCTGACTGTAGCAGCTATTGATTATTACAAACCAACAGTGTTCCATGTGCAAAGAGTAATCACCTGATTTCATGGAAAACTGTGTTCATACTTGCCACTGAAGAATCCCAGGAATTCCAGTTTGGGCTGTTTGTTTTCAGACACAAAGGCCTCCTGAAATACTCTCACTAATCCCCAGGCAGAGTCCTGGGCTCTGTGAACATTTCACATACCCCGAGGGACAAGAGTTTTAGATGTTTTTGTGACTTAGAAAAAAAATCAAAGGTCATATTTGCTTTAAAAAAAAATGTATTCCAGTTAGAAACATAAAAAATCTACAGAGTCCTGTGTTTTTAAGTCTACCTTATCAATATTATCAGCCTATCTTGTGAGAAAAAATTATGTGTCAACCTTTGGGGTTGGAACTTGGCTTGCCAAAAACTGACCAAAATTGTTCATTTGTATATTTTTCTAAAAATAAGTGAAAACCTAATTACTTCCTTAGTCAACAAAGAGAAGCATCCTTGCAGGTGAAAGTGCTTATAAACTGTTCCTGCTGGGTTCCTCTGTTGAGCCTGTTCCCCACACCCACCATTGTAGTATCCTTAAAAATTAATGCCTACCTCTGACTTTTTTTTTTTTTTTTGTCTTTTTGAGATAGGGTCTCCCTTTAGTTCTAGCTGGCCTGGAGCTCACCCTGTAGACCAGGCTGGCCTTGAACTCACAGAGATCTACCTGCCTCTGCCTCTTGAGTGCTGGGATTAAAGGTCACACCTGACCCTACCTCTGACTTTTAAAACAGCATATCTATGAGAATAATTTTTCAGCCTGTAGGTTGTTTGCCTTTTTGTGCTGTTCCAATCTATAATATATTTCACTGTTGGGAAATCTTAGCTAAAATCTATTTATTTGGTTTTGACACTATGGAGATTGATCCCGGGGCCTTCTGAATGTCAGGCAACCACATCTACTGCTGTTCTTTAGTTACCCCAGTGAAGTTTAATTTTTGTACACATTACTACTTGTAACTTTTTAACTGGCAAGAACGTCTTTGTTAGTTTCATTTTTTTTACTTCACACAATTTTTATTCTTTGCAGTTTTTTTAGTTGGTTGTCTTTTCATCCATCCATCATTCACAGCCCTTTCGGACCCCTGTGCTCCTAGCAAAGGGAATTCCCCCCGAGAGTAGCAGTAGAAATGAGTGAGAAGCGTCTCCTAAGAGAGTGAGGCTTCATTAGAGTGGAGCAAGTATAGAGGAAGAACTGCAGAGGGAGGGGGGACAGGAGAAAGCAGAAAAAGAATGGGCAGGGAGAGAATGCCCATTAGTGCCACACAGTTGCCCTTGCTGGGAACAGAGTCCCATACCCTGAAATGCAGGCAGCAGCACCAGCTTGACGGTGATTCCTATGATTGAAATGATTGTTTACTGTTCTTCTGCAGTCCTACTCAAAAATGGACTCTCCTGTTTGGTAGGGGTGTCTTTCTCTGTCGTTTGTGCTGTCTGCATTGGGCTGTCTCTTTTATTTACTATCCAAAACATTCTAGGCTCGAAGGGAATTGAAACGCTTGAAGGAGGAGGCTAGGCGTAAGCATGCAGTTGCTGTCATTTGGGCTTACTGGCTTGGACTGAAGGTACCTCCACCACCTCTTCTTCCTGCCCAGGGTGAACTCCGTAAAGCCTAGCTACTAACCCAAGACAACAACTGCTGACGGCGCTTGCTGGTGGTCTGCAGTCTGTAAATTGGCAGCTTGCCTAATTTTGATTCTTTTGAGGGGGGTGGAAATCGCTAATTTTCCCATTTTAATGTGATTTTAATTTCTTTAAATGATGGTTATAATGTGACATGTTTTATCTAATATTTTATCTGAGGTACTTTTCTGAGTTCTATTTTATGTTCTCTTTATGAGCATTTTTTATTTTTTTACTTTTTATTTTTTTTTAGATCATGAGACAGAGCATATTCCTTGAGTTAGAAGCTGATCTTCTATTCATAGTTGCCAGCAGGGGGTGGGGGGGGTTAGTAGGCTTTGTTTCCTCTTATCACCTGGGCTGCTCCCCTAAGGGCTGGCTAGAATGGAGCTTTCTTCAAAGTGACCAGGATTCCAGTTGCTCAGCACAGACATCAGGGACTTTTCCTCAGTAAACTGTAGATGAATGAGAGGAGTCAAAGATCATTCAGTTAAAGAGAATACCTTGTAATTGGGGCAGGTTTATGTCAAAGTACTGCTTCCTACAGTAAGAAAAGGCACACATAAGGAGATAAGTGCATTAGGCACACATAAGGAGATAAGTACATTTGATTCCAAACCCTGAAAACCTTCAGGCAATATAAGGATGTGGTCTTCCCACTATTAGTAATTAAGTCACAGAGAGAGTCACCCACATTGGCTTTTGAGGATGATTAGGCTCCCTTTCAGCCTATTCCTCTTCATTAGGTTTACTTTAGACCAATAACATTTGATTTTATACTGCATATTGGAGAATAAACTGAGGCATCATTGATTCCGAATCTGAACGGCCCTCAAAAGTATCCCTGAATATTGCTTTAAGTGAGCTGCATTTCCCCCTTGAAATTCCACTTACAAAGTTCTAGTAAATTATCAGTTTTGGTTACTATGAGTATCTTACAGTAATTAAGAAGTAACCTCGCCGGGCGTGGTGGTGCACGCCTTTAATCCTAGCACTTGGGAGGCAGAGACAGGCGGATCTTTGTGAGTTCGAGGCCAGCCTGGTCTACAGAGTGAGTTCCAGGACAGCTGGGACTATAGGGAGACCCTGTCTCCGAAAGACCAAAAAAAAAAGTAACCTCAAAATGAATTCAACAGATGTTCTATTTGATGAGTTCTGAACATGTTCTTCATTTGCTGTTTTTAGAAGTCAAGCAAGACTAAGCATTTCCCAGTTTATTGGCGTCTTTGAATTTCCATTAGAACTTTCAGAAAGGAAGAGAAGTAAGCAAGATTGAATCAGGAGTTTTACTTTCCATAGTAATTTCTCTTAGCAGTAGCTTCAGTTTTCTGGGTTTCATTGCATATGATTTCAAAATATTTTTGCATTGGAGATGTGCGGTAGCAGCGTCCAGAGCAAATTCAGCTGCAGGTGAATGTTATTTTTGGAGACGTTAACTGGGCTTTCTCTAAATATAACTCCCCCAATTTCCAGTAAGACAGAAGCATCTTACTAGGTTTCCATTATTATTTGAAATCAGATTGAAGTTGTTTGAAGTCCAAAATTATAATAATTGTGTTATAAAAAGCAGATTATATTGATATGAGCAATAGTTTTTTTATTCCTTTGAAATGAATTTGTTTTCTTGTACAAATTACTACAAAGGACACTGGACCCCTTTAGGATTCCTGGTGCTCAAGGAGGCCCCATTGTGAGGATAGTATGCTGTCTCTGTATGGCACTGTATTTTGGGAGCAGTGATATTCCTGTGGGATAGCAAAAGGTGCTCACATGCAATGAGAGCCAGCTGCCTGTCATAGACCTTACCCCTGGTCCTTAAGGCTATGTCCCATGTCCAGGTCTCACTTTAATCTGCCTGCTATCCTCTCCACATGTCTAAGTTGTACATTCAAAATGGCTGATGAATCTAATAATTCTATGACTAAAAGATAAATAATAACTAGAAAGTAAATAAAGGGAAGAACTTCCTATATAGTATATATCAAATATTTTAAACCTTAATTCTCAATTTTGTAGAATGGTCTGGGGCTCAAATGCCTGGAGGGACCAGGCAGGCAGCAGATTGGGAGCAGTGGGATGTACGTAGTTTGGAGCCGCAGATCTCTTCAGCAAAGGCTACTGTGGTTCACTTGGTCCTTGTCTTGTACCAGTGGGACTCACTTATGCTAGATCTTAGAAAATCTTAAGCCACACCTGCAGTCTAAACTGTTATGTCACGTTCTTAACTTAAAAGCACACGCATGTGACCTTTATCTACAAACTGAATTCGGTTTGTAGGTTTCTCTCTCACCACCCTCATTGTACAAATTTTTTTTTTGGGGGGTAATTTTGAGACAGGGTCTCCCTTTAGTCCCAGCTGGCCTGGAGCTCTCTATGTCTACCAGGCTGGCCTCGAACTCACAGAGATCCACCTGCCTCTGCCTCCCAAGTGCTCACAGAGATTCACCTGCCTCTGCCTCCTGAGTGCTGAGATTAAAGCCGTCCGCCACCACAAATATTTTAAACATTATGTGTTTAAGCCCAGAACCCTGGAGGCAAAAAGGTATATACCAACTGTGTTATACAAACAGGCTAATATTTTGCTAATTTCTAGCTCTCCCATTTATATCTGAATGGTAAGAAATATTTTTAATAATTCCCTCAGCTTCAAATTTTAACTATCATTCATTAATTCAAAAAAGACCTAATTTGCTTTAGTTATTAGTTAGACATCATTGTATGAAGTTGATTACAACAATGGCATGGTGAAAGTTTATAAATTAAAACCCCGTGATGTCTTTAAGTGTTGTGGTAGCATTAAGTTCGAAGTTTGAGTTGAGTAAGATGAGAGAAAATTTTGTACAGTTGGGTGAAAGATAATGGTAGTTGAACAGCTTCTAAAATTCTTTTAGCTACATTCAATTCTACATGAACAATAATAAAATCTTATGTTTATATACAAGGTCCTGGAAATTGCAATATAGTTGTTCAGATTTTTTTAACCATTTGTCAAAAAAAATTCTGAAGGGGAAATTACCTTGTATAATATTTTATAAAATGCATTTTGATTTGTGACAAGTTTGTAGCTGTTCCTGTAAAGTGCTTCATGTCAAATCATTAAACTGTATAAAAATTAATAGCATTAAAATATAAATTCATTTCATTTCTCTTAGTTTCTTTTTCTCTGATTTAAAACCCACTGTTTGAGTTTGCTTCCGTATTCAATAAGACATTTATGAATATACATGTTCCATGTACTATACCATATACTATACAAATGAATATACATATTCATTTGTAAAGGGATGTGTCACATTCTAACCATAAATCTGCTTCCTTTAAAGGTACGTAGGGAGTACAGGAAATTCTTTAGAGCGAATGCTGGGAAGAAAATCTATGAGTTTACTCTTCAAAGAATTGTAAGTTGGTACTTTATGGCTATGTGCATTCTTAAAAATTTTTTTATTTATTTTTTATGTGTATGAGTGTACTGTCTTCTTGTAGGTTGGTGCACGATGCCGTAGAGGTCAGAAGAGGGTGTCAGATTCCCTTGGAACTGGAGTTAAAGATGGCTCTTAGCCGCCATGTGGGTGCTGGGAATTAAACCCAGGTCCTCTGCAAGAGCAATCAGTGCTCTTAATTGCTGAGCCATCTCTCCAGCCCCCAGCTATTTTAAATTAACCACTTAATAGTATTAACTTGGTACAATGTGACTTTTGAAAATCCACATTTTGGGATAATGATTAAGTCACAACTCTAAAGGGGGCATCAGTGACCTTTTGTTTCATCTCCTTTAAGTGCACATAGAATTGTGTCAGAGGTTTTAGCAGCCTGTGATTGATAAACCATTCATTTTAATTGTTAGAGAAAACTGAGAAAACTGAACCAAGGAAAGCCAGTTTCTTGCCCTGTTAAACTGTTTTGAGTGGTGGAGGGCAGGCTTGGAAAATAGGCTAGTGGATAACAGGGTGAAGGGGGCAGCAGTGGTGAAACTGGATTCTGGATTTGTCCTGCTTTCAGAGAAGGGGGTATTTTGGTGAAAATGTGCAAATACTTGAGTCAGCCTGCATTGCCACTTACAGATTTATGACTGTAGCACATAACTTCTAAGGATCTCATTTGGTTATGTGAGGATTTAACTTAAACAGTGATACAAAGCTCACTTCCCCAGTGCGTGGCGTGTGTTAAATAGAGACGATCCTTGGCATGTGGAGTTATATCCCAGTAATCCCCATCCTAAATGGAAATGTTTTATGTCAAAAATGCATTTAAGCTGGGCGTGGTGGCCCATGTCTTTAATCCAGCACTCAGGAGGCAGCGACAGGCAGATTCCTATCTTGATCACATGACTGGCTGGGCCCTGCATTTACAGCTCAGCATTGAAAGAGAACATTTGCCCTGCACCTCAGTGGCCCAGGCAAAACATAGAATACCAAGTGTGGCTTCTGTTGAGTGCACATTGCCCTTGCTCCATTGTAAAGTCAGAAGTTCATAAGCCGAACCGTCCTAAGTTGGTGACCATCTGTCCTCTATAGCGTTGCTGTCTAGAACTTTGTGCATTGATGCATATGCTCTATAACTTTATGATACAAGAGAATAGTCACTATCCATATTCGTTACTGAGTAATTGATGTGTCAGTGTGACTGAGGGACTAGATCATTTATTTAATTTTAATTGCTTAAATTTTAAGTCTAAATAGCCACATACTGCTGCTGGCTCCCTGTCAAGCACCACAGCTCTGCAGTGCTGCTGTGTTGGTAGGTTGGTGAGACTATTAGTGTCCGGAGTCATCTATTCTGACAACCATTTGGTGGAGCTCACATTTCCCCCAGCTGGTACAAAAGAGCGAAATTGACCTCCCAGAGGGGGTACGAATTGTAGGGACTAAAACTGATAAATTCTGTTAAAGGCTGGTTTGGTTAAGCACAGAGCATGTAATACAATACATTTTCTGGTATATTTTCCTAATTAATTTTCTGTCAAATCCAATACAGGTTCAAAAATACTTCTTGGAAATGAAAACTAGAATGCCTTCCTTGTCACCAATAGACAAAAATTGGCCACCCAGACCTTACTTGTTCTTGGATTCGACTCACAAGGAACTCAAAAGGATTTTCCACTTGTGGAGGGTAAAATATGCAACATTACATTTTTTTAAAGGTTGTATTTAATTTAAATGTTGGAAAGCTGGTATGTAAAATCGAACCTGTAACACCTCTTCTTTCACCTTGATGAAGATGACTTGGGGACTTGGGGACCTTGGAGCCTTTGGCTGTGGGAAGTCCCGCCCCACTCCTCTTGGCCTGTGGGAAGTCCTGCCCCACTCCTCTTGGCCTGTTGGAAGGAGAAGTTCATAGCTCACTTTTTCTTTCAGCTTCCAGGTTGTTTGAGTAGTTCAGTTTTGTTTATTTTCCTCTTTATGTCAAAAACACTGCAGGAAATAGAAATCATTAAATTTGAACATCTTCAGACAAGGTAGTCAAGTCCTATTAGTTATATGCATTTACATGACCAGATTCATTAAATGAATTCACCAGTACACATGTGAACATATGTACTTCAGACTAGAAAGAAACACATTAAAGTCCAGAAAAGTCAAAATATCTTCTGCCCTAAATAAAGGGAAACCAAAAAGTCTATTTTGTATTGCCTTATAGCTCTTCCAGGTTTGAGAACAGAGTGCTCATATGAGAACAGATATGTTTTGGGGCACACAATATACTTATTAGTTCATCCGATGGTCCAAGGAATTCAGGAACAGGTGGGGGCCAAACACCACCACTGAAATAACTTCTGAGGAGACATGGACATTGGTGCTGCCTCTTCTCATGGCAAGACTATTTCAGCATGGAATATTAAATGTGTACAGTTATTAGATGTTATGAAATCATTAGTTGGAAGGACTTGTATTTGGTAAAGGAATGCCCAGTGGATCTATCTTCCAGGCAGTTCTTTCCTGCCCAGCCACGTAGATTTGATCATAAAAGTGATATCATGGCTAATTAATATGATTAGTCAATTCCAAGTTCTGTTCTTTAACAGTCAACAACCTCTCATTTACTCATCATCTCTCTTGAGTCTAATGTGGAAACCGTCTTCAGATATAAGAGCAGGGAGCTGCTAATGCTGGGTTTTTCTCTGCTCTGCACTGCCCTGCACTCCTTTCCTCCCGTGGGCAGGAGCTGGGGGAGAAGGCTGTTTACTCCTGAGGGGCCTTGTCATCGGAAGAGACAGCCATGGCCTTCACATTCTTTTAGAGTCATTTCCGTGGAAGTGCTTAACCCCACCTGGAACTCAATTCCTTGGATCACAAAGCTCCTTTGGCTAGCCATGCCAACCTTCACTGTCTCCCCAGAGTCAATGTGAAGGGAGTTCCCAGGTCCCTGTACACATTACAAAGTGGATTTGGAGCACCGTTTTTCAAACTGTACATGATCGCTAAAATGCTCATGGGTCACAAAGTCTTTTTAGTTCTGGCTACCAGGGTATGCTTATGTTTGTTTATTTTTGAGGTAGGGTCTTGCTCAAGTTGCCCTCAAACTTGGTATGTGATCCAGGCTGGCTTTGAACTCATACTGCTTCTGCCTCGGGCTCTTGAGTGCTAGGACTTCAGGTGTTATCAAACAAGTCCAGCTCTTACTAGCATTTAAAAATGAAATACAGTAGAATACTACAGGGAGACCCTGTCTTGAAAAGACCAAAAAATAAAAAAAATAAAAAAGAAAAAAAGAAAAAGAAATACTATGACCCTGTCTACGGGTCATGTAACGTTGGGTACCCGAGAAGGACCCCAAAACCTGTGGAGATGAGCGAGAGAAAAGAACGAGACTTTGCGAGGTTGTCAAAGTCTGATTTATTGAACAAAACAGCAGTATATATTTAGTAAAAGGCGGGAAGCATATAGGGGGAGTGTAAAGCAGGGTAATCAGTTGATCGGGCTCTCTGGCGTCAGAGGAGGGTCTGTTTTTGCAAAATCCCTGAGTTGAGACATCGGGCTGGAGTATCTGGTGACTTTTACTGCACGTCCGCACCCAGCTCTTGGAAAAAGGCTCGAGGTGACAATTCACAGAGTCAACTTCCTTGTAAGCAAGCTCAGCGTAAGCAAGCTAAAGTCTGCAGCTCCTTACAAAATACCTCTTCCTTCACCTTGATGAGGATGACTTGGGGACTTGGGGACCTTGGAGCCTTTGGCTGTGGGAAGTCCCGCCCCACTCCTCTTGGCCTGTGGGAAGTCCCGCCCCACTCCTCTTGGCCTGTTGGAAGGAGAAGTTCATAGCTCACTTTTTCTTTCAGCTTCCAGGTTGTTTGAGTAGTTCAGTTTTGTTTATTTTCCTCTTTATGTCAAAAACACTGCAGGAAATAGAAATCATTAAATTTGAATAGAAAGTAGGAGTCTACACCATCTCCATAGTATTATTTTCTGAACCTTTTGGTCAGAGGGATGTGTGTGTAAATCTTCCTGGAATTGTGATACTGTGATGCACAATGTTATTTCCTGGGAGTCTCCGTTGAAGAGTGCCGGCCTCAGGACTGGAGAGGCTTAGGGACATAAATTGTAGCAGAGCACATTGAGACTCCTGGAAGGGCACATACTACCTAGTGGGCCCTGTCATGTGTTGAAGAAACATCCCAGATTTTGTGACACAAATAGTTTATAGGGGCTGGAGAGATGGCTTGGTGGTTAAGAGCACTGGTTGCTCTTACAGAAAACTATCCATAACTCCATTCCAGGGGAATCCAATGCCCTCCTCTGCACTCCGCGGGCATTGCATGACACGTATGCATTCACATGCATGCAGGCAATATACTCATACACATAAAATAAAAATAATAAAATATTTAAAAAGAGCAAATATAAAAAGACAATAAAAAATAATAGTTTACAGCATTTTCTCAAGACCAACTATTTAAAACCAAAGTGGGTTTGTATTTTTAAATGATCGTTTGGTGACTTGCGTTGTTACTGTTGCTGTTCAGTATGAATGACTAGTTACTTGTATGTGATTCTTTTATGTTTGTTCTCTTATCTCACAGTGTAAAAAATACAGGGACCAATTCACAGACCAGCAGAAACTTATTTATGAAGAGAAACTTGAGGCCAGTGAGCTCTTCAAAGACAAGAAGGCTTTGTACCCTTCTAGGTAGGCTTTCAATGCATTTATGCAGAAATGCCAGTGTTTTAAGTTTTTCTCAAATAATTGGTATTTTCTACTGGGGTTTAATTTCCATAACAGATGAATGATACTTAATTGTGTAAACCACTTCAGATTCCCTGGGATATAAATACACGTAAACACAGCCTGGCTTCCATGGGGTATGTAACGAAGGAAGATAACAGTTGTTGGTTTTGTTCCATTGGCCTTAGTTTTAATCCTTTAGTAGATAATTGAAAGTTGTTGAGAATAAAAATTAGCTAGGCTATTAGAATGAACTTGGATTCTCTAGTCCTGTTTTCAGGTTTCCTTTTGCAATAAACTGTAATCACTGTTCCAGTGTTCTGCAACCTAGGTCAGACGCTCATTTGTAGGGTCAGTGACTGAGACAGTTTATTACTCTTTGCATATTACTTAAGCATGGGTCCATGGTGTCCTCTGGACTGCTAACTAGTTGGTCATGACTTCAGTGGCCCGTGCAAAAGTTCAGTTCCTTGGTTGTGGGCACTGTGTACTCAGGAAAAGAACAAACACACATTGCAAGCTCCCAAGTCAAGCCCTTGGTAGACTCTACCCATGCATTCCTGTGCATCCACGTTCATCATGCCCCCCCCCCAACAATCTCTGCTTCATCTGGAATTTATAAACAAAAAAATTATGTAATTTCAACCCCAAATCTCTAATGGCTTTTAGCTTTTCCGAAAGAATGGTCTAGAAGTAAAAATGTATTCTATACCAAGTAGTCATGTGTACTTCATGTATCTGTGCTGTTTCTGTTTATGAAAGGATTAAATGAACACAGTTGTCAAACTCACTGGGTTTAAGGGTTTTAAATTCCACTATTTCCTTGGTTAGCTTATTTGGCCAATTAAGGTAGTTTATACTTCCTTAAGTCAAGGACAGTGACTAAATCCAAAGTTGTCCAAAGTGTCTACTATATGAAGCATATTCAAGCAGAAAGATGGCCTGTATGCTTTCAGCAGCAGCTGATTTTATTCGGCCTTTTCTTTATACATTCTTAACTTAGAGAGTAACCTTAAACTTCCCATAGAAGACTCTTCAGAAACTGGAGGCAGTGGAATATATATTTCTGAGGAAGCTAACTAAAATTAGACTCTTAGCACTTCTTATTATTAAAAACACAATTTGCTATGAACACAGACAAGTTAACTTCAAGCCAAGTTCTTTGAGGGAGGGTGGCACACTCACCCCCGCCAGTGGGAGAGCTGGAGTTTGCCTTCCCAGGCTGTGAAGCAGCACTGCCCATGGTGTGGGAGCTGAGAAAGTCTGACCACCTACATGGATTCTTCTCCCCTGAGCCTCCGCCCACAACATAAGCATTTCAAGTCTTCTGTGCTCCTTGCCAGAACTGAACTCAAAATGAAGTTTATGGAGTGTCAGGGTTGATTTTCATGGGGGTTGTGTCTTTAAAGAAACTTTCTAGAGGGAGTTACTCAGGGTCTTTAGCAATGTCACATTTAAGTGACCTGCACCATTACAGCCTCAGTAGTTTAAAAGAACACACTGACTTGAACAAGTGCCTGTCGCCTTCCAGGCACATCTTAGTGAGGAGACTCTTTTCTCCTCTTATAGACTGCCTGCTTAGAACCAGTTCCACGGTAAAATCAAGTACTGTGTAGTTTGCTTCTAAAGCGATTGCCACCCCTAGGCTACCCTTCCTTCCCAAGCAGGATGATTGGTTTTCTTATTCTCTGAGAGAAAATGAAATTCTTTGGGACAAATGACAGTAAAGATCTCGGCTTTTTTCCATTGTCACATGTTGTTTAAAATTGTCAGTGTATCCTTTGTAGGCCGCTGTTAACTTTCTATTAGAGGATGAGAAGAAATTGCTTTTTTCCTTTGTACAAGGCCACATGCTGAGTCTGGCTGTCACCATTAGTGATTTCTATCCTGATTTTCTATGTCAGAAGCTTTTTATGAAAGTCCCACATACCAAATGCCACGGCTTGCATCAAAAGTGTAATTGAAGGACTAGAGAGATGGCTCAGTGATCAAGAGCACTTGCTAGTCTTACAGAGGACCCAAGTTCAGTTCCCAGCATCCACATGGCAGCTAACAACTGTCCAGTTCCAGGGGCTCCAATGCCCTCTTCTGGCCTCTGCAGGCATCACACACACACAGGTGTACTTACATGCAGACAAAACACCATACATATAAAATAAAAATAAGTAAATCAAAAAATCGAAACAGGTTTAAGGTTTCATTACTAACTTACGTTAAGACAGGTCCATGTACGATATATAAAATAAATTGAGGTAACTTCTCATGAAGTTGTCAACTAGACCTTAAGATCAACTGACTTGTTTCCTTTTGCTGGCGGTACTTCCATTTGAAACTATTTTTTAAGGTATAGATTTTTTCTCCCCCTTCAGTGTTGGGCAGCCATTCCAAGGAGCTTATCTGGAAATCAACAAGAACCCAAAGTATAAGAAACTCAAAGATTCCATTGAAGAAAAGATCATTATTGCTGAAGTTGTGAACAAAATTAACCGAGCTAATGGGAAGGTAAAAATGCTTGAAGTTTAAGAAGCTCTATCACTTTAAAGTTCCTAGTTTTCTGAATTCTAAAATTGGTGTTTCATATTCTGGTAGAGTTAACTGCGGAGGAAATCTGTCCCTACCTTTAGACTTAGGTAAAATTTTGCTGTTCTTTGAAATGGTCACATATTTAAAATGAGAGCTGGGGAGACGGCTCAGTGGATAACAGCCCTTGCTGTGTGTTCTAGTTTGTCTTCCATTGCTATGACAAAACACTCTGACTGACACCAACTTGGGGAGGAAAGGGTTTATTTAGCTTACATCTCCTGGGTCACAGTTCATCATTCAGAGAGCCCAAGGCAGGAACTCAGGGCAGGAACCTGGACGCAGGAGCTGAAGCACAGGCCATGGAGGAATGCTGTTCTCTGGCTTGCTCCCCTGGCTCATGCCCAGCCTGCCTTCTTATATGGTACACAACAACCTGCCCAGGGTGGCACCACTCATTGTGGGCTGAGCCCTCCCACACTGCTCGACAATCAGACAACACTCCATGGATGTGGTCACAGGCCAATCCAATGGAGTCAATTCCCCACTTGAGGCTCCCTCGACCCAGGTGTGTCAAGTTGACACTAAAGCAGTCCAGCACACTGTGCAAGCATGAGGACTGTGATGCAATCCCCAGTGTCCTTGTTAAAAGCTAGGCATGCCTGTAACCCCTGCTTTGCAGGGTGAACATCTTTCTGGGATTGCTGGGATCTTGTTGTCTAACTAGCCTAGCTGAAATAAAGAGGGTCCAGTTCATTGAGAAACCCTTTCTGAAAAGAATAAGGTGGAGGACAACAGAGGACAGCACCCATTGTCTTCTTCTGGCCTCCACACATGTGGGGATGCACCATGCACACACACACACATACACACACACACACACACACAATTCTTAAAAATACACTGGTTGTGTCCTTTAATGTGTTCTCCAGTTTAAATGCTTGCTAAAAGATAGCAGAATAAAATATTAAAGCTTGCCACTTACGGGCCATTTTAGAGTATTTGGGTCATTGTTTTTTGTGTGTCCTTTTTTGTCTTTATTTTAGAGTTCATCCAGGATTTTCCTCTTAACAAACAATAATCTCCTTCTTGCTGACCAAAAGTCTGGGCAGATCAAGTCTGAGGTCCCCCTGGTAGACGTGACCAAAGTCTCCATGAGCTCACAGAACGACGGCTTCTTCGCGGTGCACCTCAAGGAGGTACAGGTTCACCCGGTGACTTGATGGGAGGGTTTCTCCACATGTCCTGTTTCTCAGCCATTGACTGGATGTCCCCATCTGACCTGGCCTGCCACTGTCTCACCCGTCTTACTGACTTGGAAAGTTTGGCTCCATTCACCGACATGTAAAATCTCAGGTTGATTTTTCAGTAATTGAATTTTTTTTTTACTTGCTCCTGTGACTTTTTCTGAATAATATATGAAATGTCAGGATGTTTTAAATTATGTCCCTTCCTGGTGTTTATGCCAACTTAAAAAATGGCTTCTTGTTCATTTTTAACTTGGTGATTTTATCAGAGCATGCAACTACAATAAACCGTTGTCCAATAGATTGAACCACATTTTTCTTTTGATGTTCTGTATTTTTTACCTAATGAGGGCCTCTGGCTCAAGTGGAGTGGTTCAAGTGCAGATCCTGGACTTGTTCTTATCTTGATGACTGGGGCCCTGTCACGTTTAACTCTTCACTCAGGTGTTCATGCATATACTTCATAGCCTTGGTAGGAGGCGTAGTACTCAGTCTACACATAGTGCATAGCAAGGAGAATGTCACATGATTATCATTACCAAATAAACAAGTGTTAGCAAGTGTTAGTCATATACAAAAAAAAAATCCCTGGGCTAGAAAGATAGCTCAGTGATTAAGACCACTGGCTGCTTTTGCAGAGGACCCAGCTTCGAATGCCAGCATGCACATGACAGCTAACAGCCATTAGAAACTGCAGTTTCAGGGGAATCCCAACGCCCTTTTCTGACCTCCACAGGCATTATACAAGGGTGCACTTACATACGTGCAGGCAGTACACTCATACACATAAAATAAAAATAATAAATACTTAAAAAAAAAATCCCAAAGGCTTCTCTTAACCTGTTCATCCCACCCTGGATCCTAACCGAAACAGGTGTCTATCATATCATAGGATATTGATTTTTGCCTCAGCTACTCCCAGAAAACAACTTGGGAACTGGAAGAATGGCTGATGTCCTTCCATATCCCAGTCCAGTCACAGCAGAATTTCTTAGACTGGAGCATTGGCATCTTTGTTCCAAGTTCCCCCCTGGGATATTTGTTTGAAGAATTACTGTTATTTTACTTTTAATTGATTGCTTTTAAATTCTGTGTTGATTTTTTTACACTTGTCCATTCTTGTGTATATGTATGTGTACGGGCATGCACATGCCATGGTGTGTGTGTGTGGCAGTCAGAAGGCAGCTTGTGGGAGGCAGGTCTTCTCCTTTCACTGTCAGTTCCAGGGATCGAACTCAAGTCATTAGGCTTGGCAGCAAGCACCCTTAACCTGCTGAGCCATTTCACCAGACTCTGGTTGTTACTTTAAAAACTAAATCATTGCAGAGTTTTTCAGATAGTATTTTGAGAATGACTTATAAATTGGTCATTGCTCTTTAAACCTAAGCATACAGACCTACAGCACAGGAATCTTGTTAGTGTCATCTAGAGGGCCTAGAGTAGAGCCCAAATCTGATTTCTGACAAGTTCCCAGTAGCACAGATGCTACTCTGGTCTATTGGCCAACTTTGGGCAGCAGGGGTTGGGTGGATGTTGGAAGGTCCACTCTTGTCCTTACTGTTAGTGGGAGAATGTGCTGTGGTGTCTGAGGTTTTCAGACTGTTAATAGGTTTTCTGGTAAACCTATAAACCTTTCCGTCCTCTACTTTACTATGATCACCTAACTCATGTTTTGTCTTTGCAGGGCTCAGAAGCAGCTAGTAAAGGAGACTTTCTCTTCAGCAGTGACCACCTAATTGAAATGGCCACCAAACTCTACCGCACAACTCTCAGCCAAACCAGACAGAAGCTCAATATCGAAATTTCTGATGAGTATGTTCATGAATTGCACAGTCCATTTTTTCACTTTCAACTTTACTGACGTAGTTTGGTTCTCCAGTCCCATTAATTAATTAATACAACTGCTTTTGGGTTGCGAGGAAATGTCTGGTATTTGTCACCAGTGAAAGATGGGCAAGGCTCAAGTACCTGATACTCAGGCAAAGTGGTAGATGCAGAAATAAGATGATAGGTTTCATGGTTGTGACTTGTAGAAGGAAAGAGAGCAAAGGTTGAGTGAGTTGACTTAAGGAGAAGGTGCATTCCAGTTCAGACAGGCAGCAGGTACAAAGGCCCGAGGTGGGTGTATCTTTGTGGCTGAGTGAGATGGTAGAGAAGATGCTGAAGAAAAAGCAGAGCCCGGTTATGCAGAGCTTGGAGAGCTTGGAGTGGAGATCTTGTTGAGGATGATAAAACTTACGCATTCTGAGCAAGAGTGTCACCTTACCTGTTTTTCAGAGATGACCCAAATGTAAGATTTACTCCTTTGTAAAAAATCTTCACATTTATACTTCAGTTATGGATAGTAATATCCCTAGAAGATTTTATTTTCAAATTAATAATTTTTCAAGCTAGGCCTGGGGACAGGAGGCAGAAGGATTGCTGCAAGTTCAAGGCCACCTGGCCTGCATAGTAAATTCAAAGCTAGGCAGATCTAAATAGCAAGACTCTATTTCAATAGAGAAAATAATTTTCCAGTCTGTTCTGTTTCTTCTCTTAGAAGTCTTTCTGAATCAAATTCATCTCAGGTTCTGTCCTCCTTTGAGACTCTGGCTTTCTGAGATGTGTTATGGTTCCAGGGCCATCAGCTGGTTCCCAGTGCTCACCACACACAGAGACGCTGTGTAGCCGGGAGGTTAAGCCTTGTGAACATCCAACGTTGGGAATGGCTGTTTGAACTAGATGTCTTTTCTGGCTACTTTGTCATAAAAATTTTTTTTTTAAATTACAGAACAGGGCCAGAGAGATGGCTCAGCAGTTAAGAACACTGGCTGCTCTTGCAGAAGACCCAGGTCTGTTGCCAGCACCTACATAGTGGCCCACAACCACCTGTAACTCTGGTTTCAGGGGATCTGGTGCCCTCTTGTGGCTGCCACAGGCATTTTACTAGATTGGTGCCTCCAGGCAGAACACTCATACACATTAAATAAACAAACAAACAAATAAATATTGGGAAAAATAATGGCAGTTTTAACTCCAATTGAGTAGAATTTTAACCTTTTAGGCCATTAGAGCTTTGAGCTCCCATAAGTTAAGTTTTTCCTAATTTTCCTAATTTGGGATGCGGAGCTTTGGCACTTGTCATTCACTATGAGAAAGTCATGTGCATTCTAGATGAGGATATGGCTCTCTGGGCACATGGACATAGCAGCCTCCTCACTGGCAGAGAGCAGAAATCAGATCTATATCCAGACACAAAGCACTTCGACTTTTAAACATTTCCTACACTGCTAATCTAAAAATACTCTTTTTTAATGTTTTACTTATTATCTTTATTTTATGTATACTAGTGTATTGCCTACATGTATGTAAGTGTACCTGTGTTGTGCAGTGCCCACGTTGGTCAGAAAATAGCATTGGATTCCCTTTGAACTGGAGTTACGGATGGTTGTTAGCCACCATGTGGGTGCTGGGAATTGAACCCGGGTCGTCTGTAAGAACAGTCAGTGTTCCTAAGCATTGAGCCATCTCTCTGGTCCTAAAAACTCTATTTTATAGAATGTCAATAACAGTGTGTCTATGCAGAAAGTTCTCTGGTGAAAATTTAAAATCTTTCTTTAGTACAGAACTCTAAGCCTCTAAAGTCCAGCTTCTTTCCACCACTCCCCTCAGAGCCTTGAGGAAATAGTGTGTTCTGTTTCCCAGGCGTGATCAACACAGAACCCCTCTAGTGACTATCTCCATCTGGGAAATGCTGTTAGGATAACTTCTGGGCAGCAGGGATCCTGCTCTGCCCTATCACAGGCAGGCATGTGGCATTCAGGATGTCATAAGCTTCCAGTAAACAGTTGTCTGAGTGAAAGATTTACTGTGTGGCCACATGAAGATAAACATTTGGTAGCATTGTAACCCTTCTCCTTGTCTATTTCCTAATGGTTAGTCTGACGAAAATAGATCAGTGGACAGGACCTTGTGTGTCCCTTGCGGGTTCCTCCCCAAGGCACCCCAGAAACCAGTTTCCAAGGTAGCCTCTTTTACAGAGTGCTTCAGATGTAAACAGACCTTGCAGAATCACAGGCAGGGATTGCAGGGTCTTCATTTCCAGCCCTAAGTGGCTTTCCTCCATTCCCCTGCCAGATGTGGGGCACCTGAGTCATAATCAGCGTGCAGCGCAGTGATTGTCCCTTCTTCCTGGTAGCTTTTCAGAACTGGAAGAAGTCACTCTAACAAACTCAGTTTCTGTGTTCATTATGGAAAAATTGGCTGACTTTTCAGAAAGAGAGTCTAGTCTCATCTGCTAATTAAGACACATGTAGAAGTGAGGGTTGAATTCGCTGAGACTTAATTACCTCGTAATTTCTCCTTCTTAAACTCCCAAACAGTTGACCATGAATATAGATTGCAAGAGGTGAAGTGTTTCTGAAATGAAGTCCTGACTTTACCTTTTTCCTGTTCCTTTTATTAGGATATTGTGGCTGATATTAGCACTGTGAAATAATATATTCCATATTACTGTTCCTTGGGGAATGCCTTTTGGGTTTCTGTGCTGTGAAATGGAGCAGAAAAATAGTTATCTCTGTCCTATTGTTTTAAGGCTGACCGAGTCCATGTAATTGGACATGATATAAAATACTTTTCAGCTCTGGGTTTTTCCACCATGAATCTTAATGAGACAGCTCCTACACACTGAGTACACTATATGTAGTCTCTGAAAGTTGGTATGTAGAAGCATTTGTCTTTTAAAATGTATGAATTTGTGTTAAACTTGAAAGATTTTTTTTTCCCCGTTTGAGGCACACAAATAAAACCTTTATGCTAGAAACAGATCTCACGTGGACAAATACAGAATCACAGCTTTTCTTCTTAGTGCTTTCAGGTTGATAGGAAAAAACCCATTTGGAAGGTCAGTGCTTATCCTTTCCAAACAGTTGATAAGGGGCTGGGAGTTCACTCAGTACAGTGCTTGAAGACCTGAGTTTAGTCCCTTAGAACTCACATGAAAAAGCACTGGGCCTGGTGGTCCACTCTTGTAATCTCAGTGCTGGGGAGACAGAGTCAGGTGGATTCCTGGGGCTCACTGGTCAGCCGGGAGAGCTCCGGGTTCCACTGAGAGCTCCTGTCTCAAACAACAAGCTGGATGATGCCCTGAGGAACATCCCCTGAAGTTGAAGTTGACCTCTGGCCTACACACACACACACACACACACACACACACACACACACACACGAATACACGCAAAATAAATAACAGAGTAGATAAAGTCACCCCAGGAGATGATTTTTGTGGAACATGCCCTCTTACTGGAGTTAATGCATACATCAGAGCCATTTGATCCTTTTTGTTGCTGTGGATGTCAGTACGTCATCACCCAGATGCTTGTTAGCATCAGTCACTTAAGAACGTGCCAGTAACTTAGAAAGCTGTTCCCTGAGATACACTGACTGGGAAATGTCCTGACACTGTGCTGATTAGGATGTGAAGGGAAAAGAGTGCTGGCTTTGAGATGGGAAGCCCTGCAAAGCTGCTGTTCTAGAACACGGGGTCGCATTGTACGCAGCTGGCTGTACTTCTCATCCAGAGTGGAGAGTGTGTAAACAGTTCTGAAGTCAGTCACATGGCCAGCTGCTGTGTGAAAGGAAAGAATCAGAGAATATGGCTCTCTGTGCATCATGTTTACCACGGGTGTCATCATCATAATAAATCTAATTAAAATGCTTGTAATGAAGGGGATTCCAGATAGATGGCTCAGCACTGACTGCTCTTTCAGAAGGCCTGGGTTTGATTCCCAGCACCTACATGGCAACTAACAACAATCTCTCCTGGCCTCCTTGGGCACTGCCCAACATGGGTGCACTTAAACACATAGGTATAACACTCATACACATAAAATATAAATAAATCAAAAACATTTAGAGCTAAAAATGTTTATAATGGGTATTAATTCAAATGACAGGTAAATATCATGATTTCTTTGTGCTGTTATTTTGAAATAATGTAATGTAAAACTAAAAATTACCATTGCATACAGGTGCAGATAGGACAGAAGCCCGTAGGGTTCTTTTTCTGAAATTCCCTATTCGATTTATTGATAATTTAGTTTGATCCTTTAACAAATTTGCCATGTACAATTAAGGAAGAGGGAGATACAGAGTGGTGATGTTTCTGTTGGAAACATGAAGTAATTAAATTAGCTTGTCTCAACTCCTTGGGCGTGATGTGTTGATGGACTTCCAAGTCTAGCTGATTACTAATGGGTGAAGTGCAGCCATAGGTCTGCAGGTGGGAGTACCACATGCCCCGGTGAAGGTTCATCACAAAAAACGAAACAGTACTGCAGCCTATAATCCTCACCTGCTTCGTGTACACCTGAACTTGTGTGATTCTTTTCTTCTAGGTTCCTGGTACAGTTCAGACAGGACAAAGTATGTGTGAAGTTTATTCAAGGCAACCAGAAAAATGGGAGTGTGCCAACATGCAAACGAAAAAACAACCGCCTCCTTGAAGTCGCTGTCCCTTAAATAATGCCTTCTTTCTGCCTTCATGGACTTGTTTCTTTGTAATAGTGCAATTTAATTTTGTTTTATTTGGAGTTCATTGTACGTTTGGGAATTGCCAAAGACTAGCTGTTAGAGTTCCTTGGCAAAATAAAAGTATTTGACTAATCAGTTTTTATTATTGGAATAGTTTAACCCTTAAATCTTCACTCTGTCCTGGTCAGGATTATAGAAACTAATGGTGTCTGTTCCCATGCCATATGTGTTTCATTTTTAGTTGCCATGTTTCACATGTATACCCTAAATCCACATATTATTCCTAGATCATTATTCATATAATTGTAGGAAAGGGTCTTAAAAAGTGCATTCATTTATCAAGTATTTATTGAATGCCTACTCTGTGCTGGGCACTGTGCTGAATGGCATGAAAACTTACTAGGAGCCTTTCTATCCTTTAAGGCTGTGGCATTCTGGCTGCTTGGTGCTGGCTGGTGTAACAACAGCTACAAATGTCGGAAAAGGTTGAGTCCAAATGGTAAATAGTAATGATGACAGCGTTCTAAGGCTGTAGGCTAACCATAAACAATACACACAGCAAGAAGCCAAGGTCCTAGGAGGAATAGAAATAGACGGCTGGGTGAAATCCTCTACATTTTTGCTTCTATTTGAAAAAGAAAAAAATGTTAACATTTGGACGTCCCTTTGCTCAGATCTCCTTTATAGTAGAAAATGAAAGTAATTCTCATTTTAGAAAAACTTAACATCAGTCCAACAAAACATTGTGCCCCTGTCTGTGATGGGATCAGATAGGACCCCAGATGCACTGATCTCTTCAGTATTTGTAACCAGCTATTGGAACAACCCAGCAAGAAAGGGCTGAAAGCTGTTCAGCATCAGATGTTCTCTATAATGTGCAATAAAACATCCAAGATCTTTTTTGAAATTTTTATTTATAAGATACATTTTTTTTGTATGAGAGATGTGATTGGTACAGAGTGTGTATTTTAGTCAAGGATCAAAATTAAGTCTGGATTAATTTTCAGGACTTTTTTTCCTCTTCAAATTTACAATAAGGATTCACTTTGGATACCATATTTTAAACCTTAGGATTAAATTGTCTCTTATTTGGGAGATTAATGTATATACATTGGCATTATGTTAAATAATAAAATTGCTCTAATTTGGTGTCATTTGCTCGATCGCAACTGTATTTTTGTATTTCAAGCTATTTTCGTATGTCATGTGTCAAAGTGTTGTATCACAAAAAGGTTTTACAATCCAAACATTATATGCTCTCTGTGCTAATTCCACTAATCTGTTATATACCAGAAGGAGTCATTGAAAATATTCTCTGGGACTTTTCTTTTGATTTTTGTACTTTAAAAAAAGACTTGGCTAGATAAAAAATAATAATAATTGAGAAGTTTTTGTGTTTATTGATGTAAGTATAGGATATAATGTTTTTTTCATGCTTTTCCAGTGTGTTTCCAAAATGATAAGTTAATAGTTCCTGAATGAATGGAAATTTGGGAACAAGAACTGATTTTTGGTTTTGATTTTTAGGTTTGTGTTTTTTGTTGTTTTTTTTTGATAATTCATTTATCTCTCTGTAGCTCCAGGTAGCCCAGAATTTGCTATATAGACCTGGCAGACTTTGCTCTTTTTTTTTTTTTTTTCTTTTTTTTTTTAATTTGATTTTTTTTTTAACAATAAGTCACTAAGTAATGAATGAAGCATCCTTCATGTAAAACCAATTTGCAAGCAGCATCTGCCAAAACACGCACAGCCCAAGGCTCTCCACCATCAGCTGGAGGGGCTTGTATGTACAATCATGTTGACCAAATAAGTGTCCAGTCTATATTGCTGTAGTTTCACAATTCACCCCAATCACAGCCCTTACATTCTACCATGCCCCCTCTTCTGTAGATTGTCCCTAGGCTTAGAAAAGGGGCACAAGTGGCAATGAAGTAAAGTCTACTTTCTCTGAAGATGTTGTTTTTGGACTCTGATCAGTTCAGGCTGTTTCCTTTTCATGGGTTGCAGTTTAGACCAAAATAACCTTTCAATCCTACTAATGAGCACAAGCACAGATTATACAGGCATTTAAACAGTACTATTATTATGGTAGGTTACATTGGTATAGACACAGATGTTTGGATTGTATGCTAATCCATGAACTATAGTTTTTCTGTAAAAGATGGCAAGGTCTTACTGTGCTTATAACATCTCCTAACCACTAGAGGACATAAGCTTGTGGCATCAAGCCATACATTATTCACTCATAGGAGAGAGGCGCTACTAGCATCTTAGATTTGGGATATACAGACATGATTGGCCTGCCACTGCTTGCCACAGTATTTCCAGGCAGTGGAGGTTGTAGTGTAACGCTGATGTGACCAAAAGGAGGCTTGTCTACTCAAGGAGACCAATATTGCTTTCCTGTTTAGTGTGCCTTTGCGTAACACTCTGGCATTTCCAGGAGCACCACACCTTGTACACTTCAAGTGTGGGTCTCAATACATCTTTTCCTATGTTACCATCGGTCTTTGACAGCAGGGCCTACCGCTCCCTTCTCAGCGTATACCAGTTCTCAGGCAAAGAAGCCTTCTACCTTTGGGGGCCTTGGTACCCTGGCCAACATCTCCTTGGGGAATATCCATTGCTGATGTCATTGGAACTCTCCTAATAATTTATATTTTGCTTCATTGCCAAGGCTTATAAAGACTTTAGTATAGTATTTGGCTCTGAATAGAAATAATCACCTTTCCAGTTCCTTTTAGTCAAATTAAAATAAAGCAGTTTAGCACCACTTTTATAAATATTACCTCTTTATAGCAGTCGGCTCTAATTTACGTTAGGGAATGACTTCATTACCATATGTTTTTCTTTGTTCTATGAAAGGAGGTAAGAAAGTCTACTCATATTAAAACTCTTTGTGGACCTGGAGGTAAAGTTTATTGGGACTCTATTATACATAGTTGTTACAAGTATGAATCCACCAGTAGATGTTTGATGCCTGTAGCCGTCTGAGGCTTTTCTTCCTTTTAATGTTTAGATGGGCCAACTTCTCCGCTGGTATTTTTTGCTACATCCTGCACAGATGCAAGTTGTATCTTTTTTTTTTTTTTTTTTTTTTGGGTCTTTTTGAGACAGGTTTCTCCCTGTAGCACTCCAGCGTGTCCGAACTCACTCTGTAGACCAGGCTGGCCTTTGAACTCACAAAGATCCCGCCTGCCTCGCCTCCCGGTGCTAGGATTAAAAGGCGTGCGCCACCACGCCGGACAACAGTTTGTATCTTTTCTTTCTCAGTCCTTAAGTTGGGTGATGTTTTGACCTGTGGGAAACTGCAAATCTTTTCTCCATTGTTTAAGATTAAATTTGAAAATTTGACAAAAGGTTATACTATAAAACTGTATCACCTTTTTTATTTAGGTTGCTTTTATTTTTTATGACCAGAATCTTCAAAAAGGCAGTGTTAGTACACAACCTATAGGCGAAATCAAGGTGTAAATTTCATTAAATTTACCCAAACTGTTTTTTTTTTTTCTTGGACTGTTATGTGTTGATTAATTTGGGAAGCAAACTTAATTCCTAAGTTAAATATGCCTACAGTAAAAAGAAATGGCTGTTAAAATATAGATACTGGACAACATAAATGTTATAGAGAACTTTGTATACCATTAATCCCACAAGTGTTGTTGTTATACAAATTAATTTAAGTAAAACAAATCATGTGGACAAAATAATTTATATTTCCAATTAGCTTAATGTTATACCGTTTTTATAAAACCTTTTAACCAGAGTGTTGTTTAATATAAAATTTTCACTTTTACTAAGTCCTTAAAATTCCCATAGAATATGTAGACAAATTTTGGGCAAATTTGGATACCTGTTAAACTCACATCAATTACATATACATATATATTTGATAGTAGACCCTGTTCCCCCTAACCAAGCCCTTCCCACGCCCACCGAGTTCACTGTTTCAGTCAAGTTCTTTGATGCAGACTTTTCTGTCTTGGTTGCTGGTTGTTGCGGCTTCTTTCCAATATGCATCACTTCACTAAAGAAATATTTACAACTGGTTATTTGCCCTAGCATCCACTGGATACAGGGATCCATTTCGTCAGTTTGTTTTTCTTGGGGACTGTTTACTTCACTTAACATAATTATCTTCTAGTTCCATCTCATTTACCTCAGAAGTTCCGTTGTGGTCTTTTTTTTTTTTTTCTGCTGCATAGAACTCCATTGTGTAGGATGTACCACATTTTCTCTGATCAACTCGTCAGTTGAGGGCATTTGGGTTGTTTTTCACAGCTTTTTGCTATTAGTGAGCAGACGCTGCAATAAATAAGCTGTGGGCATGGTATCTTTATGTAAGATGAGTCTTGTCCTATATACCCAGGAGTAGATGACTGGCTCAGGATGGCAAGCTCATTTTTGAGTCTTTGAAGGGTTTTCCACACCTCTTTCCATAGTGGCCCGTACAAGTTTACATTCTCCACCAAACAATGGAGGAGGTGTTCCCCTTTGCCCCACAACCTCTCCAGCATTTGTATTCATTTGTTTACTGATCCTAGCCCATTCTTATCATAGTGAGATGATATCTAACAGTGGTTTAAATTTGCATTTCCCTAATTATTAGTCACATTTGGAATGCTCTTTTAAAGGCTGATTGTTCTCAGCCATCTCTAATTCATGACCTGTGAAGTCTCTGTTTAGCTCTTTGCTCCATCTTTGGAGTGATTTATTTCTTTTCTTTCTTGTTTTTGAGTAGCTTGTATAATCTGGAAAGCAATGTTGCTGGTGTCAGATGTTTTCGTGGTGAAGGTTTCCTCCCACTCTTGGTGACGTTTTCTCTTCCACTTCCTTTATTGCTTCTTTGCTAATAGAAGAAACTCTTTGAGTTTAATGAGGTCCATTTGTCAATTGTCTACCTTAATTCTTGCACAGTTGCTGTCTGATTTAGTAAGCTTTTCCTATGCCTATGTCTTGATTTCTAGCTGCCAACTTTTTCTTTCTATCACCTTTCAGAGTTTGGTTCAGTGTTTCAGGTCTTTGATCCATCTGCAACTGACTTTTGTGTTACAGGGTGAGAGGTAGGCGGTTAATTTCATTCTTCTATCCGAACATTGGTGATTCCAGCTTTTGCCAACCACCAACTTGCGCGCGAGGACTGCCTGTCTTTTCCTCCCATATGTGTCTTCGTTGCGCCCTCTCTGCCAACATATGAGATGGCTGAAATTAGATATGCTCAGGTTTGGATCTTTCCAGTTGTGTTCCATTGGTCAAACAGGTCTGTTTTTGTGCTACCAAGCTGTTTTTATGACTATAGCTATAGTTTTGAAGTCTTGGTATAGAGATCCCCCCCAACCCCCGTATTGCTCTTTTCAATCAGGGTGGCTTTGACTCTTCGGGTCTTTGTTTTTTCCAAATGCGAATATAAGAGATTTTTTTTTTTTTTTTTCCAAGCTTGTGAGGAAACTCTTGGGGATTTTTTATTGGGATGCATTTAAAAGCATGTACAAGAGTTTGGGTAGAAATGGTCATTTTTACTATATTTTCCCAATCCATGAGCATGGGAGGTTTTTCCATCTTCTGATGTCTTCTTCAATTTCCTTCTTCAGGGGTTTAAATTTTTTGTTGTAGAGGTCCTTGGTGTCTTTGGTTAGGTTTGTTCCTAGGTATTTTATTGTTTTTGAGGCTATTGTGAGTGGGAAGGTCTCCTTGTATTCCTTCTTCAGTTGCTTGTTGTTGGTGTAAAGAAAGGCTACTGATTTTTTTAGATTAATTTTGTATCCTGCCACTTTACTGAAGCTCTTAATCATTTCTAGGAGTTTTCTGGTGGAGTTTTTAGCATCCCTTAAGTAAATGATCATGTCATCAGCAAAAAGGGATAGTTTGATTTCCTCTTTTCCAGTTAGAACTCCTTTAATTTCCTTTTCTTGCCTTACTGCCTTAGCAAGTATTTCAAGCACTATATTGAAAAGGAGTGGTGACGGGGCAGCCTTGCCGAGTTCCTACCTTTAAAGGGAATGCTCTGTCATTTCCCCATTTAGGATGATATTGGCTGTGGGTTTCCTGTATATGGCTTTGATTACATTGAGGAATGATCCCTCCAATCCAATTTCCTCTAGGACTTTCAGCATGAAGGGATGCTGGATTTTGTTAAAGGCTTTTTCTGTGTCAATTGAGATGATGGTGTGACTTTTTCTTTCAGTCCATTTATATGTTTGATGATATTTATTGATTTTTGTATATTGAACCATCCCTGCATTTCTGTTGTGAATCCAACTTGGTCATAATGGATGATCTTCTTGATGTGGGTCTGTATGTGATTTGCAAGTATTTTATTTAGAATTTTTGCATCTGTGTTCATTAAGAATAGAGTGATCCTGGCTTCATAGAAGGAATTTGGGAGAATTCCCTCTGTATCCTTCTAAACAATGTGAGTAATAATGGTTGTAAGTCTTTTTGAAATATTTTATATAATTCTGCTGTGAAACCATCTGGGCCTGGGCTTTTTTTAGTTGGGAGGTTTCTTATTACATCTTCAATTTCTTCATATATTATTGGTCTGTTTTAAGTGGATGATCTCTTCTTGGTTGAGCTTTGGTGATTCTCAGGATTTCAGATATTCATCCATTTCTTCTAGGTTTTCAAACTTAGTAGAGTTTTTGAAGTATTCTGTTTCATCACAGATTCTATTGATTTGGAGTTGTTCTTTCTTTTGGTTAACTGGGCTAGAGGTCTGGCTATCTTGTTTATTCTCTCAAAGAACCAACTTTTGGATTCATTGATTTTTTTTTTTTGTATGGTTTTCTTTGTTTCTATTTCATTGATTTCTGCTCTGATTTTTGTTATTCTTGTCCGCTGTTTTTAGGGTTCATTTGTTGTTGTCTTTCAAGTATTTTTAGCTGCAGCGTTAGATCGTTCACTTGTGCTCTTTCTGTTTTTTTTAATGTAGGCACTCAGGGCTATAAACTTCCCTCTTAGGACTGCTTTTAAAGTGTCCCATAGGTTTTCTTGTGTTGTATTATCACTGTCATTCAGTTCCAGGAATGTTTTTTGTTTCTTTATTTCTTTCTTGACCCATTCATTATTCAGAAGTGTGTTGTTTAGTCTCCATGTGTTCTTTTATGTTGTAGGGCTTATCCTGGTGTTGATATTGAGCTCTATTGAACTGTGTTCTGATAGAATGCATGAGATTATTTCAATCTTTTTGTATTTGTTGAGTTTTTTCCTGTGTCCCAGTATATGGTCTATTTTGGAGAATGTTCTGTGGAGTGCTGAGTAGAAAGTGTATTCTCCGGTGTTTGGGTGGAATATTCGATAGATGTCTGTGAGGTCCATTTGGTGTATTGTATCATTCAGTTCAGATGTCTCTCTGTTTATTCTTTGTCCTGTTGATCTGTCCAAAGGATTTAGTGGGGTATTGAAGTCCCCTACTATTAGTGTGCTGGGGTTAATCTGTGCCTTGAGGTCCTGAAGAATTGTCTTTATAAAGTTTGGTGTACCAGAGTTTGGTGCATATATATTCATGATTGTGATATATTCATGGTCAATTGTTCCTTTGATAAAGGTGTAATGGCCCTCTTTGTCTCTTTTGATTTCTTTTACTTTGAAGTCTATTTTGTCTGATATTAAAATAGCAACACCTGCTTTTTTTTTGGTACCATTTGCTTGGAATTTTTTTCTATCCCTTCACCTTAAGTTGGTGCCTGTCCTTGAGATTGACATGGGTTTCTTTTAGACAGCATATAGATGGGTTTTGTTTCCTAATCCAATCTCCCAGTCTATGTCTTTTGATTGGGGAGTTTAGTCCATTAATATTTAAGGTTATAATTGAAAGATGAATGTTGCTTCCTTTCACCTTATTATCCATTTGGATTTTTAGTCTCCCTTTCTACCTCTGCAATTATGTTTTTATTAGTTTCTCTTCTTAGGTGCTTAGGGATAGTTGCTCCTCTCTTCTGCCCTTTGAATTGCTTCAAGTATTTTCTGAAGAGTTGGTTTCTGGACATGTATTCTATCATCTTGTTTATGTCATGGAAGATTTTTGTCTATCCTTCAACTATAATTGACATTTTTGCTGGGTGTAGTAATCTGGGTTGGTATCCATAGTCCTTTAATACTGGGAATGCTTTGCTCCATGTTGCTTCTTGCTTCTTCATGGTTGTGCGCGCAAGAAAGTCAGTTGTAAATTCTATGCGGTTTCCCTTTATATGTGACTTGTGCTTTTTTGTAACTTTCAGGAATTTGTGTCTTTGTTTTGGGCACTGTCGTTAATCAATTTTTAACTAGTATTGTCGGATGGGGATTTTTTTTTTTTGCTGATTTTTTTCTTTGGAGTTCTATGTGCTTCTTGTTTTGTATGAGGGTTTTTTTAGGGGGGGGATTTCTATTATTGTTATTGAAGATCTAATCAATACTATTGCTTGAGATTCTTCTCCTTCCTCTATTCCATGATGCAGAGGTTTTGATCTTTTCATAGTGTCCAATATTTCCTGGTTGTTCCACTTTTGTGTATTTAAAAAAATGTTCATAATCTTATTCATTTGCCTATTTTTAGTTGCTCTGTGTTATCTTCCAGGTTTGATATTCTTTGTTCTGCTTCCTCCATTCTGTTTCTGAGGCTTTTTCCATTCCTTTCTTCTTGATTGGATGAGTTTTCTATTTCCTTTTTCATTTCATCCTGTGATTTCTTTAGTATTTCCACTTCCTTTTGGACCTCCTCAATCTCTTCTTGGTGCTCCTTACTTCGCTGGTTGGCTTCCTTTTTCAGTGTTTCCACTTCCTTCCGGCATTTGTCATCTTCTCCCTCTAGTTCTTTCTGGAGTTTGTCATTTTCTCCCTTTAGTTCTTTCCAAAGTTTGTCATTGTCTCCCTCTAGGTCCTTCTTGAGTTTTTCATTTTCTCTCCTTAGTTCTCTGACTACTTCTTTATATTCTTTAATTTCTCTGAATAGGTCTGCAATTATTCCTCTAAGATCTGTTTCTTGGGTCACCTCCAGGGGGATCCCACTGTAGCAATCTCCTACAGGGTTGGTAGAGCTTGGTGTGGAATTATCCTGCACCTTTCCCATGTTGTCCCTTCATCATGTCCCTAGCATGTAGGTTTCCCTTTTTTTGCCTGTATTCTGATGCAAATCATAAATGTCTTTTCACTGTGTTGAAGACTTACTTTGTTTCCCTCATTCAGATGCCTTTTTTTTTTCCCTCGTTTATGGAGTGTTGATTTGTCTAGATTTCAGGCTTTCAATTTTGTTTATATATTGGACGTCTAATTCACTCTTCCCTTTCTGTTCTGAAGGTTCTCCAAAAAAATCCACTTGGACACTCAGCAATTCCAGTTGGTGGGGGAGGGAGGGTATGCCTGACTTACTCTGTGCTTCAGGTGGTCCTGGCAGGGCCCTGACCTGACCACTGCGCACTCAAGTCTCACAATGGCGACAGGCCTGGGTTTACTACTGGCTACAAGGGTGAAGGGCAACCCACCCAGACAGCCACACGCGATAAGGGTTTAACAAGGCCTAGCTCTTACAGAGGTCCAGGACCTGTCTCTCCCTCCTGAGTGCTGGGATTAAAGGCATGCATCACCATACCTGGCCTGTAATTATAGTGTTGAAAATACTGGTCAATATGAAAAGGTATCCCTGATTCTCTATTCAGTCACCTACTGTCTCCCCACTTCTCAACCCCCAAACAACTTTTTAGGTTTTTTTTTCATTACATGAAGCAGACATACAGACTCTTCTGTTTTAGCAGACAGAAGCTACTGTGCTGATAGACACACAACTCTTGCCCCTTCTAGCAGAGTATCACAGGGGACTCCTCATTATTTTCACAGGGGCATAGTCCTGACTTGTGAGGTGTACTGTAATGTTTCCTCCAGTCCTCTGTGTGTTATCACTGCCCCTAACAGAGCAGTGTTTCTGAAAATGTCACTGAACGTTAACCTAGATCAAAGGCCTGTTTTAAGAATTAAAAAACTTTACAGGACAGCTGGGGCTACAGGGAGACCCTGTCTTGAAAAGACAAAAAAATTTAAAAACTAAACAAACCTATGTCAGTTCTTGCACTATATCTTACATCAACTCAATCCGAATCTCCAAAAAGTGGTTTGAAAATAGGCACTAAAGGGGGTGGAGAGATAGCTCAGCAGTTAAGAGCACTGGCTACTTTTTTAGAGGACCCAAGTTGGATTCTTAGCACCCACGCGACAGCTAATGATCATAACTCCAGTTCCAGGGGAAACCAATGCCCTGTTCTGACCTCTCTGGGCATTGCATGACATGGGTGCACTTACATACCTGCAGGCAATACATTCATACACATAAAATAAAAATATTTTTTTAAAAAATAGACATTTAAAAAAGGATCTCCAAAGAGTTCATACTCGAGAACTACTAAGGAAAATGTTAGAATCACCTTGTATCCACACACAACAATCTATATCTTAAAATTCCTCTTCTGTTTATTCCAGTTCACAACAAAGGTGAGAAGTCCTGGGCCAGAGCTGCTCTCTGGTTGCAAAGGGACAGCCTTGCTCAGGCACCTGCTGAGGCTGCCCTCCACAGGTGTTTGGCTAGAGGTCACCACATCACTCCTCATTGCCACTAGATAGGCGGCAAGGCTCCTTTATCTGTGGGTTCCTGTTAATGTCCTCCAGTGGAGATAGTACTAGTGAGACTTCAAATTCTCATCCATCATGGTCTGGCTACAACCCTAACTTGTTCTCAAGAATCTCTCAGAAGATTGCCCCCAGCACTGAAGTAACTTCTAGGAGTTACTAACGGATATCCTGGAAAAACAGATAGTTCATACCCGTGGTATAGTTACCAAAGTTGGCAGCGAATTAATGCAGTTAGTCTTGACTGACTGATGTCGACCAGTGAGAGGAGGGAACACGGAAATAGCCATTCTCTTAGTGATTGGTTGCAGTTTTATATTTCACACCTTTAAAATAATAACTTGGACCTAGAATTCATATTTAAGGCCTTTGACCAAAGTTTGAATGTTTTCAATTATTCTCAAGGCAAAAGCTAAGTCAAGTGTAATGAGTATCAGGCATCCACAGAAAATGAACCATTTTATTTTCACACCACTTCAGTTAACACACTGATGAGTCTAAAGGTCATGTAAGTATCATGACAATTAGAGCATGGCTTAGAATACTTCAATATAAATAGAGATTTTTAATCTTTTTTATTTTATATGTATGAGTATATTGGCCTCTTGTCATGCAGTGCCCAAAGAGATCAGAAGATGGTTCTGAATTCCCTGGAACTAGAGTTACAGATTGTTGTTAGCCACCATGTGGGTGCTGGGACTCAACCAGGCTCCTCTGCAAGATCAGCCAGTGTTATTAACCACTGAACTATCTCTCTAGACCCAATTTTTAAACTTTTTAAAACCATAAGGTAAGATATTTCCTAGTCTTGGTGAAATCTTCAGTGAGTTGCTGGGGAAAGATTTAGTGAGCTCTGACCAGAATGTGACCTACTAAGAAGTTTTGTGTTTAAGTTGGATGTTATTTTTTCCTAAAGTACTTCAGCACTCAAATTCATTAAAACAATTTGGTGCAGGAGAATGTAAGGTAAGAGAGGGGAAATAATTTGGCTCTTACCGTCCTGGTACAAAAGCAGCTGTAACTGTCAGCAGCATTTTAAGACTTCTTTCTGCTTCTGAGCTGTCCTGAGCTGAGCTCCATTGCATCTCATTTGAATAATTGTGATCGTTCTTTTCTTAGGATTCCCTCAGCTCAACTGAAGGAAGCCACTACTACCTGATGTGTTGACGCTTCTTTTTCTTCTCATCAGTTTCTCTTTCAATAGCCACATGGGAAAAAATGAATTTTTTCAAGTTCGTTTCCTCCAAATCTTGGAAAGTTTGCCTGGCTCCTGTTTGGTCTGAAGTTCATTTTCAGAATCTGGAGTTAATCACGGTGCAGCATAAGCCACGATCTCTCTTCCTCACTTTTTCCCCTGGTATGGTGGCCAGATCCCCTCAGCCCCGTTCCATTAAGTTCAGCAAAAATCTAACTTCATAACCAAGGAAAATAGTCTTAACTTTTCAGTGTGTTGAAGAGGGAAATTAATTTAACTCCTTATTTACCAAATACCCTGGCAACCCTGAGGGAATGATACCAGCCACCTATCTCAGGTTACTTTATGTTAGGAACTTTTCTTTTTTGTTGTTTCTTCTCCCTCCCTCTCTCCCTCCCTCCCTCCCTTCCCTCCCTCCCTCCCTCCCTTCCTTCCTTTTTTCACGAGGTAGGAGTTCACCAATTTACTCTGGCATATTATCTTAAAATAGGATTTTGAATAACATATAGATCAGACATGCACACATGGAAATGAGCACATCTGTGTAACTAGCACTCAAAACAGACATCCTGCATACCTCATCCAGAAACTCCTTCATCGAAGTCATATTCTTCCACCAAAGTAACTTGTCTTCTAATTAAATTACTCTTGCCCATTTTTAAATGCAATTATGTTGTGTGCAGTCTTCTGCCTAGGGTCTTTCATTTAACCTAATTGTGGGGTTTATCTTGCATGTAGCTACTTTTCATTCTCCTGGCTATGTAATAAATACATCGTTTAGATAGGCTGCATTTGTGTGATTATGTTACCAATGGTAGCTATCTAGCTGTTGTACATTGGGTTGTGGCAGATGTTCTTGTATGGGTCATTTAGCAGATTGGTGTGCACATCTCTGTTGAATGGTCACCTTAGAACTGATGTATAATATACTAAATACCTGCTCAGTTTTGTGGATTCTCTCGAGCTAATTTTTGAAGACACCTGGCACTCAACAAGGCTTAAAGTTGTACATTACTACCGCCCCTAGTGGTTATCAATCTTTTATTTCTTTTTCTGGTGGATCTTAACTTGAATCTGTGTTTTCTGATCACTAAGGGACTTCATTGCTTTGTCAATATTGTCCAAGTGGTAGATCCTCTTTGGCTGAATAAGGATTTTTTTGTCAAGTTTTGTGTTATTTTTCCTTTTTGGTTTGTATTTCTATACATGTTTTGCAATGAGCCCTTTGTGTGTATGACACACATCTTATGATCTATGGCTACTTTTTGTTGTTTTATCAGTGTCTCTTGGTGAACTGAAATTTTGTTTTAGTGCAGTCTGGTTTATCAGTTATTTCCTTTATGGTTTGTCCCTGGTTTCCTATTTAGGAAATACTTGGTTACCTGAGATTACAAAGATGCTTATTAATGTTTTCTTTTAGAATATGTATTCTGCCTCTTACATTTAGATATTTAGTCAAGTTGGAACTGATTTTTTTAGTGGTGTAGAGTGTCAGAATTCATATTTGTTTTTCCCTAATATTGATATCCAGTAGACCCAGAACCTTTTATTGAAAAAACCAGCCTTGGGGCTGGAGAGATGGCTCAGTAGTTAAGAGCACTGGCTGTTCTTGTAGAGGACCTGGGTTTGATTTCCAGCACCCACCTGGTAGCTAACAACTATATGTAACTCCAGTTCCAGGGGAATCTAACACCAGCATCCTCTTCTCACCTCCACAGGCACTGCACAACCCGGGTGCATTTACACACATGCAGACAATACTCTCAAACACATAAAAAGTTAAAAATAGTAAAAATAACATAAAGAAAAGGCCAATCCCTTCCACTCCAGTCTAGATCCTCTCTTCTACTGCCTTGACTTAGTGTCCATACTAAGCTGTTATTGTTGCTTTATTGGTCCTTTAAAGGTCAGTTTTGTTACTCAGCCATCCTAAGCTTTTCTGATAGGAAAATAAGTTACTTTGAAACTAATAAGTATGCTAATTAAATGAAATCAATTATGTAAATAATTTCAAATATATGGAGTACGAATCGTTCATTAGAGTTCTAAAATTATGAAAGGCTGCAGGGACTTGAGCACAGGTATTCCTGGTGGGGTAATGTGAGGAAAATAATAGCTTTTTCCTTGAAGTAATGAACAACTTACAATTTAAAGAAATGTGTTTTGTTTTCCATTGACTCAGTGAGTTCTATCCATATTAGTAATATTAGATTCAACTGTCTTTTTACCCCTCTTAGGGTCCGGATCCTTTGGCAGTGAATCATGGGAGATCTCGGAGGGTTTTCTAGTTATGTTAATGTTACGGCTGATTTTCCTGCACAATGATAATGGCTTAGGGACAAGAACAGATACTGGCAGAAATGGACTCCGTGTCTCTTTTTGGCTTCTTTAATGATCCCATGTTTGTTTGTTTTTAAAAACAGATTTTTGTAAGTCATGTCTCATTTCTTCTGTGGGGTTTTGAGCTAGCTAAATTCAGAATTGCCTTTTTAAAAATAACTTCTGCATGCTGAGCTTTCCTAAAGTTGGGAACTTAATTGACAGAGAGGAGAATTACCAAAATGGAAGATGAACTAGGTTTTTTTTTTTTTTTTTTTTTTTTTTTTTTTTGTAGCATTTAAAGGAATATGTGTCCTATTTTTTACATTGAGGCCAAATTGTAGATAAAAGAAAAAGTAATTATAAGTCAGGTAAGAAATATTTTAGGAGTCTGAGCTCATGCTAAAGCAAGGCTGGCCAGGCATAGAGGCATTGTACAGCAGAAAACACTGTCCTCTAGTTTTAAAGACCTGAAAGGAATTCCCATTACGGTATACTCCAATGTTGCCTCACTTATTCAAGAAATATAATTAATCTGACAGTAATAGCATTCTGTTGTCTCTTATAGCTTAGTTTCTCAATGAGATGGTGTAAATACTGAAGAAAGGGGATCATCAAGACTCCTTGTCCTCGATACAGTCCCTAAACAGCTGAGAATACCAACCACTTGTAAAGGACGAATCTAGCAAACGTCTGTTTGCCTGTCTGCACTGGCTTACATTACCCATAACTTTCTGATAGGTGGAAGTAAGTTTCTATATGAATGCCAACCCTGTGCCATTGAAAATGGTGGTTGATCAGTTTAAAGCAACCATATATAATTTACACGGAAGCTGAGAAAACTTTTTCTTTGAGTATTCCCAAGTATTTGGGAGGCTGTAAGGAGAAATAAAAGGAAGATATTCATTGGAATGTTAAATATTTATGTTGGATTAACCCCTTTACTTCATTGTAGCTTTGAATTGCAATGGGAACAGAAGTTGTCATGGTGTGTGATATTAATATGGGCAGATTAATGCAGAAGTCTTAAGAAATGACAATGATTGGAGTCTGCTCTTTCCAGCAGTCTCCTGTGCTGTTTGGTAACAGCTGTCTTTATTTCCTAGCACAAATTAGCCTTGGACCTGAAAAAGAAATGGGATCTGGTCACATTAAGTGAAAAGCACTTGAGGGCTACAGCTTCTGCTGAAACATTAAAAGGAAAGGAAATCCACCCACCAATTTGTTCTTTCCACTAGGAAAAAATCCATAGATGAAGATGCCATGTGTGGCATCTTGAATGGTCCACGAGCCACGCCAGATGCTCAGGCGACTTGTTTGAAACAGTTTGTTTCAGAAGTGTAGTCTGATGTGTAGGATGCTGACATGCCATTCATGTCTCTAAAGGCTGCACTTCAGATGGGGCATGTGCTGCTAATTAGGAAAACCCATAAAGGTCTGTTCAACTCATTCTAGATTTCTGGTAAGTCACTGTTAGGCGTATGATTGCCCCTCACCTTCCAAAGCACATCATAGATCCTCTGTAGGGCAGCCACTTCAGGATTGCCCTGTGTTTTCTGCTGTGTTTTCTATAAGTAATAAATTTCTTATTACTAGAATGTACCCCGTGGTACATTCTAGTAATAAGAACTCCTTTAGGTTAGGTATAGAGATTTAAATACTACAAATTTTGCATTAAGCTCTTTTTCAATAGGGTTTAATTAAACCGCATGATTTCTAGCCATTTGTTCTTTTCATGTTAATGTTTTTAGATCAGTTCTCTAAATGAACCATTTTTCTCTATCCTGTTTTTTGGTTTTGTTTTTGGTCTTTTTGAGCCTGTATCTTAAACTTCACCCCAGCTAGTCTTAGAAACCCAGTTAGTCTTAGAAAATATATTATGCCGGGTGTGGTGGCCCAAGCCTTTAATCCTAGCACTCGGGAGGAAGAGGCAGGCAGATCTTTGTGAGTTCAAGGCCAGCCTGGTCTACAGAGTGAGTTCCAGTTCAGCTGGGGCTACAGGGAGACACTGTCTCGAAAAGACCAAAAAAAAAAATAATTATATTAATTCCTACTAATAGAGCGGTACTGTAATTACTTGTTCCTTATATATTAGCTCTTATTAACACATTCATTAAAATGGCCGGGGAGCTAGTTGTGATGGCCCTCTGGTAAACTCCCCTCCACTGCTAAAGGAAATACATTGAGAGTGTCCCCTAGATTGCCATCTTGATTTACATACGGATGCCAAGGACTCCTAGCAATAAGCACTTGCAATGCTTATCTGAAAAGAGTGCCTCTTCTGTACACATTGTGCCTCAGCCCAGTGTAGAGCATACCTATAACCCCAGGACTTGGGAAGTTGAGGCCGGAGGATCTCTGAGAGTTCAAGGGCAGCATGGGTTACCAAATAACATTCTGTCTCAATAGGTAGTGTGGGGCACATGTATACATAAAACTACCAAAAGATGCTAAAAGCCTTCCTGTTCTCATGTAAGTATTTGTGAAACAAATGGAAAAGGAGTTTCATACTAAAAATTATTTGACATAACCCAAATTAACTGATAATCTTTTATCATCATTTGACTGATTTTCTTGACATTGTGTTTTGTCTTAGGACAGGATTTTGCTATTTAACCCAGGATTAGGAAAAGATGTCCAAGCTCCTATGTCTTCATTTCTGAATTCACAATGATGGAGGGTGCTCCAACACATGGCCCCTTTGGCTTAGGAAAAAACAACAAACAGAATAGAATAGATACTGGGGAAGTAGGATAAGGAAAAATAAAACTTACAAAAACACTAATAAGCTTTTCACTTAGTTAGGCTTGGTGCTATATGCCTATAATCCCAGCACTTGGGAGGACCAAAAGTTTGGGTCATTCTGAGTTACATGAGGAGTTTAGAGGCCAGCCTGTGCTACATGAGTCTTTGTCTCAAAGTGAAAAAAAAAACATGTTGTGTCTGTCTTATGTCTTTGGGGTAGATCCTGTTAAAGTATATTTGATATGTGGTACTTACATATGCATGTGTTAGTAGGTTATTACTTTTCTCTAATAAAATATGTTACAGAAAAATGTAGATGATAAAATCGGATGTGGTTGCTGCAAACAAAGATGCCTGCCCCCTTACACATGTCTTTCAGCAACTGAAGTTGGAGTGGGAGGGTGGAGGCCTTTGTGCTTGGTATGAATGGCAGCTAATGGAGAGGAGACAGACAGGCACGCATCACCTGAGCTCCAAATGGCTCTTGAACCTCCATGGCTGAAGCTGTGGTCTGCTAAGGGAAAGAACTGCATCTGCAGACTTTCCTTTGTTCTTCATTCATGGAAGGGAGTTGGTTCCTAACTGTCCCTGGGAAGCTTGAGGCCTCAGAGGCTGAAGAAGCAGCTATGGCAACTTACTGCAATTTGGGGCTTGCATTTGTCTAACTTGGGGTCCTTATTTGGCTTGTGAGATGAGGGTTTTTTTTTCATTTAGCAGTTAGCATAAAATTTCCCTGGGATATATGATATTTTAAGACCTCCAAATGCATTTTATTCTTTGAAGCAATACCATTCAGCTTCTCTTGTGGCGAGATTGTTTTTCAAAAGGAAAAGTCCAGAATCTGAGTCCTTACTTCTTAGGATGGTGTGATGCATTTTAAATAAGTGTTCACTAAAAAAGAAAGAACTCCTTACTATGCGTCCGTAGCATGGAGCCCTCCAAACAGGCAGATCTGCCGTGCTTCTCATCAGGAAATCTGGAGATAATCGTGTAACTACTTTGCAACATATTGCTGCAACTTTGAAACCTTTGAAAACAATACATCCTGTCCTCCAGATAGCATAAGATGGGTTGCCTGGACAGTATGGCCTCCTCCTCACCCTCAACTAGGAATGTAGCCTATGACTGGTCCTTCCGCTGGGTCGGATGCCATTCAGGAAAGTTCATTCTCACCCATGTGCGTACACTCCAGTAACCTCCCCTCTTGCCCCTTTCTCGGGAGGATTAAATTTCTTCTTTGTAGGATTTTTGAGTAAAAAAAAAAAATTAAACTCTTAAGAATTTAGCTAACTTTAAACGTTTATATTTATTAATTGACTTTTTTTTTCGTCAGTGTCCTTCCCCTCACAGGAGACGACATCACCATGAAAGCGCACACCTGGCCTTTGTCCACTTCCCAGCTTGTGAGCAGAGACAGCCTCCTGACAGCTAGTCAATGAAAACATGCTGAATTGTTGAGTGCAACAGTATTTCTTGAGCACCTTCTGTGTGCTGATTACTATTTTAGGTGCTGGGGACATAATGATGAACAGAGCTAACACTTCATGAGTGCACAGATCTGAGTAACTCCATTAAATCAAAGAGCATTTTAATGGAAAGTAGAAATCAGAGAAAACATGATAAACCTCTAAAACCCTTGGGAATACATATACTATTCCTTCTCTTTATATTTTTTTTTTTAGTTAACACATTTCATGCTTTCGAGTGGGAATATTTTGTTGCTTTTTCTGGACTCAGGGTTGAACCCAGGGCCTCACATATGCTAGGCAAGTGCTCTACCACTGAGCTACTTTAGCCCTTGTGTGGAACTATTTCTTGCATATTGTATTATTTTTTTTCTTTTGGTGACTAATATAGCTTGTCAGCTTTCTGCCCCAGCAAACATGGGGCCCTTCAGCTGCACAGGTGGATCTTGGCTGGTGCACTATAGGAACCCATCACCTTTTAAAACAATTTTTCTGGGAAAAGAGATTCATGGTCTCTAACAAGGAGCTAACTTTCCTCTCTGTGGTTAGAGGGGATTGTAGCACAGGTAAAGCCCAATGAAATATTGAAAGAAGTGTCAGACAGTGTCAGTAGCCCAGGTCTTTTTAAAAAACATAGAACCTCTATCTTCTCAGGTGCCCACCAGTCTCATTATCAAGAGGAAGAATTTGACTGTGGGCCTGCAGCACGTTAGTGTGTGGATTAGGAACTGTGTGGCCGTGGCCGTCCTGCCACCGCTGCTGATGGGATAGATCAGAGCTCATCCACTGAAATGTCAGTGGGGAGGCCTTTCACAGAGCCTCAGGGATTCTTACTGGGTGCAGAAGTTAAAGGGCATATTGTAAGAATTTCCTCCCAGTAAAATACTGTGTTTTGCTGTTGTGGGGCTACTCCTGTCATCCCAGCCCTTAAGAGACTGAGGCGGGACAGTTTTGAGTTAAAGCCATTCCATGCTAAAGAAGAAGGCTAAGTCTCACAAAAACAAAATGCAACAAAATCTATATTGCTTTTGCAGAATACCTTTAATCAATCTCTCTTTCTCTCTGTGTAAATTATTGCTTCCATTCATTTATAGGAAGGTTATTATGAAAACAATGTAGCAGTATGAGAAATATAAACCTCCCGCTCCAAATCTGGAAACATAATTGTGCCCGTGTATAAAATATACATCCATGTTCTCCCATCCTTGTGGCTAAAAGACTGAAGAGGAAGCGAAGATGGCAGTGACTCTACGTCAGACACCTGATGCATTCATTCTCTTTCTTCTTCATTCATCTTATACAGTTATGACCATAGTCAAAACAAGCACACCCATGTTGGTGATGATGAAGAGCTTTCTATTCACTAAGATGTATTTAGCTTTAAAGTAACGTCATGCCGATCCTGCTTAAATTAAAATTTTCAAATACTTTAATAAGGTGAAATGCATTTCCTGCTGAGACCGATGGTTCCATATAAATCTCAGTTTTGTTCCTGAGAGACCCCGAGTATGCACTGTCAGTGTAAAGCATAGCTCTACTTCAAAGGCACTAAAATGATGATTTGTTCATGAGCCAGATGTGGGTGACCATTGCCCAGGAACATGGATTCAGGTGACTGTGTTTCTAAATGGTAAAGGTTTGGTGGAGTTTTTATCATTAGGGGGCAAAAGAAATTCAGGAGCTGGGGCTTTTTGAAGCATCAGAGGAAACCATGCAGAGAGGCTGCTGCAAAGTGGAAAACTGCTGTCGGCCTCAGGTGTTATCTGATGCTGCTCTTTGCTTTTGTTCTGGTGGAAGCTTGAGTTCTCTAAAGTCAACACATTGCAGAAGGATTTGCCTGGCAGTGGTAATGATGTTAGGACAGACACAGAGCTGGGCTTCAAATGGCACTGAAGTGGCATCAGGACATTGAGATGGCCCAATATAATGTGGCTCTAGATTGGCAATGTTCCAACTCTCCACAGTCATGAAGTTCTAATCAGTGGGTCAGGCTTGTAGAATCTTTTGCACGCTGGCTTTTATTCTGGGACCTTGAGTTCCCGACATTAACTATGTCTCTGTGAATTGCAGTCTAGAGGGACTGTGCGCCTTTTTGCTAGGTGTGTATATTAAACTTATTACTTTTATCTTTTAGGTTTTCAGACAGGTTTTCACTATGTAGCTCAAGCTGGCCTTGTACTCTTGATCGTCCTGCTTCTGCTTCCCTGGTCCTGGGATGACAGGCACACATCACCATGTCTGGCTCATATAGGGCTTCTATATCTGTCCCCCTAAAAACAGAATTTGCATTGGGATTGGAAAGGATAGTTTTGGCTTCATTAAACATTTCTTCCCTTTAGGACAGAATTTATTATAAAGTTTTCTTAGGCAGCCAACATCACCAGTGAGGTTTAGGGTTCCATTTCTAACTTTCCAGGAAGGCTGATACTTTTGTAAGGTGAGGTGACCGTGGGATTTTTCTCCCCGCTCCAAGATCTGTCTTAGTGCTTTTCATTGCATGTGTGGCCTGACCGAATGCTCCCAGTGCCTTCATTGCCTCAGCCTTCAGGATGGGATTCGAGTCCTACACAGCTAGCCTGGTCCCTTTCAGAATCAGAGCCTGTGCTGGAAGCCTGTGCCCAGGGCAGGGAGTACTGCATCTTTAGCTGGGAGGTGCTGGCTGGGCTCTCTCTAAACCGATGCTTGCTTTCATGTCAAACCACTATGGACTATGACCCATAATCCCAGAGTCCATGATATCCAGGAAATGCAATGCATGAGTGTCTGTGAAAGATCTGTAGTCGGTGAGGGGGGGCAAGCCCAGGACTCAGCTTTGAGAAGGTTGGCCTAGTGCATCAGCTTAGCCTCTTACCAGGGTGAGAGTGGTAGCAAAAGGGTTCAGAGCAGGAGCATCAAGGCTGCTGGGGGGGAAGACCCTGGCCAGATGTCCCTGGTCATATGTGGGGCGATGGATGTTTGCAGTTGGATTCTGCTTGAGGCTGATTGTTGTTGATACTCTCATGAGACAGCTTGTGACAAATTGTATAATAAAAATGTTAAAAATAGCGTATTCCCTGAAAAGGCTAAGTTCCCATAATTCAGTAAGATGGGAAAATTGCTGAAGTTTTTGGACACCAAGGGCTGATCCTGTGTTCTTAGAGCTCTCATTATACAGAGGCCTTTTCATTAAGTTTTGTTTTCCTGAACTCTGTCAAGGCTCCAGCCAATCCTAAAAATGAAGAACAAAGCAAAATAAAAACAAAGCCCCAGCAAGTTAACTTGTACTTCTAAAATCCAAATGAAATTTGCATATAATATTATTATAATAAACTTATTGTAAAATACCAATAAATTTTTCAGGATATTCTCTCCTATAAGTACTATGTCTAGTACAGTAAAAAAAAAAAAAAAAGTGCTCTGCAAGTCACATATGCAACTAGAAATTTACCTGTAACCATATTAGAAAATAAATCAAGATCAATTTAATAATTGTATTTGATACCTTCTAGCCAAAAATCATATTTCAACATGAAGTTGGTATGAAAAAAGTTGAAATGTTGTATGCTGGTGTCAGTGGTTCAAAATTCATTATTATTTGGGCTTGGAGGCACATGCTACTGGAAGGCTGAGGCAGGAGGATTCTTTGAGCCCAAGGGTTTGAGACCAGACTAAGCAACATACTGAGACTCTATTTAAAAAAAAATGTGTACTTCATACTCTCAAGTACATCTCAATTCAAAGTAGCTCAGTTGCCTTGGGTGGCTAGAGACTATCATATTAGACATCATAGCTATAATATAGGAACATTTGAATAAATATGCAAAAAATCCTCTGCCTAAAAATATATAAATATGTAAAAAAAATATGTAAATATCTAGGGCTGGAGAGATGGCTCAGTTCTTAAGAGTGCTTGCTACGCCAGGCGTGGTGGCGCAGGCCTTTAATTCTAGCACTTGGGAGACAGAGGCAGGGGGATCTTTGTGAGTTCAAGGACAGCCTGGTCTACAGAGCAAGTCCCAGGACAGCCTGTCTCGAAAAGATAAAAAAAAAAAAAGAGAGCCTGCTACATAAGCATAAGCAGGAAAAAGTGTTGAACTCAAGGCAGTCACATAAAAGCACAGCCTGGTCTCTTGAGAGCCTGTGAATTCCAGAACTGTGAGGCTGGAGACAGAGGCCAGCTCGGCCTTACTAGCTGCCAGCCTTGCTGACAAAAGTGAGCTCCAGTTTCAAAGACCCTGCCTCAAAGAAGTAAGGCTACCAGATACCTCCTCTGGCATCCACATCCACATGAGCATGTGCCCTTGTACATTTATGTGCACATACCCCCCACACACACACACACAGAGACGTTTTTAATTAAAAAAATTAATTTTGCCAGTGTTTCCTGGCCACATGAAGCACTCCACAGTGACAGGATTGTCAGCGGTCTGGGTGTTCGAGCAAGCTATAGGAGGTGAGGAATAAGTTGAGGAAGCACAGTAAAAATATTTCATGGCTGAAAACTGGGATAAGAAGTGTTTGGAACCTGGGTCATCCCATAGATTTCCACCTGTACTAAGTATCAGGAGTACTTTGGGTATAAGTAATACAAATCTGACGAGGAATTCTCTGTCCTTAGTCTGGGCCACAGGGTTACTCAGTAAAAGATTATTCTGGATGCTTCTGAGAAGGCATTTTTGAATTGAGAATAACAATTAGATCAGTTTGAGTAAAACACATTGCTTTGCACAATGTGGATGGGCCGTGTGTTGTCAGCTGAAGGCCTGCATAGAACAGCCTGACCCCCCCCCCACACACACACCCTGAGCAATATGGAACTCTGCAGCTGGCTCCAGACACAATACCAGCTTCCCCTGGATCTTCAGTCTGGTGCTCGCTCACCTTCCAGATTGTGGACTTGCCAGTCTCCAGAAACACAAGTCCTTCCATTTTTTCCTATCCTAAATGCATAGTCCTTGTTTGGGTTTCTCTGAAGAATCTTGCTACAGTAACTTAAATCAAGAAGGGTTTGTTTCATCCCAGAAGTTACCTGAAGTGTGTAAATGCTGACATTGGCTCGCTGACTTGTCACCACAGTGTGTTTGTGATGTTTCAGGTTCTCCTCAGATTTGCTTCCACACAGTTACAAAGCTGCCTCTCCAGACAGCTGATCTGCTGTCTGGACAGGAGAAGCAACAACAACAAAGATGCAGATGGTGATGACAAGATAGAACCTTCAAAATCCTTTCCTTGTCATCTTCCCTGATGTCATAGGGCATCACTAGCTGTGAAAGCAGCGGAAAAATCAAGTGTTTTGTTTTCCCAGAATAAGTTGTAGAAAAAGTAGCAAGATCAGAAGGAATTTAAAATTTCTAGTGAGTTGACCAATTTGTGTTGAATACTGTGTAGAATCGATACAAACTTTTTGTAAAGGTTTATACATACCATGACAATATGAATATTCTGTAGGTGATGAGCATTGATACATTCTTTTCTTTTAGGTCACACATATAATTTTGTCTACCTCACCAACCTTTCTATCTAGAACAGAATATTAAAAATTACTAAGGCAGGTCCCACCACAGAAGGTAGGGGTGGGTGGGTATCTTTTCCCACAGAAGGTAGGGGAGTCTATGTGGTGGTCAGGGCACATCCATGTTGACTCAGACATTCTAGGAATTCAATGTCTTTGAAGAGTGGCATGGAGCTCAAAGTTCACTGGAAATTATTTGTGCAGAGCACAGGAGCAGGCATCCAGAGAGGTGCTGTGGCTAGTGGGGGTGTTGACAGGTTGCTAGGCTGCTGCTTGGCCCAGTGTGGATGGAGCAGGTACTGAGCCCTCCTTGAACAATGCCTGGCCGTGTCACATGGTATCACGAGGCTGTCTTCTTGCATGTGAACAGAGTACCTGCCTTCTGACTTTCCACCTCTTCTGTGTCCACTGCCCTCCCAGGGTGTCAGACCTATCTGTCCTCAGCCTCAAACTTCAGGCTAACTTGGAGCATAGAGCTGTACATCTCTCTTCTGGCTGCTTTCTTGTGATCTATTGAAAAGGAATCACCTTGCTCTATTGACTAAAGTCCAAGCTCATCTCTAGGAATCTGGGCAGCTCTGGAATGTCTACATATGACACTTGGGGACAGTAATCAGATGAAAGAGTTGAGAATTTGTTTTAATTGTTACATAGTTTGCATTGTGCATATCCATAAAATGCAACATAAAGAAAGCTCAAACTTAGAGGTCTCCCAGTAGCTATATGTGAGCAACAAAATGAGTAACAATAGGAATGTTTTAACTCTTAAAACAAGGATGCATTAGCTGATACTAATGCCAATAAGTAACAATGAAGACATAAATGAAGAAATACAGAAAACACTTAAGATAGAAGTACAAATAATAAGCGTGGGTGGGGATATTGGCAAGCTGGGGCAGAAAAGATTACCAGTTTCATTTGCTAATGCCCAAATCAGTAAGTGACCCAAAGAGAAGAGGAGTATTTGTACAATCTTTACAATGACACAGATTATTTATAGGGAAAAACATTACACATACAGTGGAGCAGTCCGCCTGAGTCTCCTTCACCAAGTGATCAGAAGGTAGTGTTACTGGAACCAGACAAGTTGTATATCCTGATCTGACACCACCAGGCACATATCACAACACCCTGTCAAAGCCACGCAGCCAGATTAGGGCTTCTCAGCTGCGTCTGTTTCCTCCCACACCAAGGAATGTGTGAAAATGTCTGGAGACAGTTTTGATTCTGAAGGTTGGAAGAATGCTGCTGGCCCAGGATGTTGTTAAACTCCCAGTAAACATAATGCCAGCCTTTGGCAGAGAGGTAAATATCCAAGATGCCAGAGGTGTTGAAGCTCAGAAACCCTGACTCAAATTGAATCCTAAGGAAATGACAGATAAACCCAAACAGGGAGTCCAACCTACTCAGTAACAGACCAGCACTTCTCAAAAGTATGGGCAATAAGGAAGATGGAGGAAATGCTCAAGTTAAAGGAACATAAAAGGACAGAAACACATGTGATGGAGGACACTGTATAGGCCCTTGGGGAAGGGCAAGCTACGGGAAGTCTATAGTGCAGACTACTTGGTGCGTTTCCTGACTGGGATCCCTGTGCTGTGAATATGCATGGTAATAATGTCTAGGGAAAGTAAATGAACTCCATACAGGATTGCTATGTTAAGTATTTTTTCTTTTTCCATTTTCATGTGTGTGGCATATATGTATGTGTATGCCTGACTTTGCATAGGTGTGAGTGCCCATGTGTGCTGGTGAGTGTGTGAATGCAGAGGCCCAAGACGCATGTCAGAAATGCTCCTTGACTGCTCTTGCGCCATATTCACTGAGGCAGGGTCTCAGTCAAACCCAAGCCTTTCCCATGGGGCCCGTCTTGCCTGCTAGCTTGCTCTGGGAGCCCATCTCTGCCTTCTGAGGCTGGAAATACAGAAAGCCTGCTGTGCCCACGTTGCATTTCCCTGGGTTCTGGGATTCAAACTCAGGCCCTTATGATCACTCAGCAAACACTTTAATCACTGAACCATCTTTCTAGCCCTCTGTATTCGACTTTGTATAATTAGAATAATTTACCTGGAAGTCTGAAATTATTTCAAAATGAAAAAAGCTTGAGATAGAAATATTTTTGAAATAAGAGAGAAGGTGCATGTGCATGGCTTAACCCCAGCACTCAGGAGGCAGAGGCAGGAAAATCTCTGTGAGATGGAGGCCAGTCTGGTCTACATAGCAAGTTCTAGACCAGCTGGGGCTACAGGGAGACCCTGATGAGAGAGAGAGAGAGAGAGAGAGAGAGAGAGAGAGAGAGAGAGAGAGAGGATTTGTGACAATATAGTAAATATTGAATAGTCAAAGAATGTATAGAGAGTGTGAGAACTTTCTTAAAATTAAAAAAAAAAAAACAGATTTGAAAGTAATATTGAAAAGGTATACCATCTGTCCTGACCATTGTAGGCCTAAATGGAACAACACCAAGATATAGTCTGGAAAATTATTGAACCCTTAAGAAGATATCCCTTAAATGTATAGGAAAAAAGGAGCGCCCCATTTTAAGGAAATGGAAAATCAGATTACTATAGGTTTTTCTTTTTTTTTCAGTACTGAGGATTGGGACCAGGGCTTCATGCATTCTAGAGAGGTACTATACTACTGAGACATCCCCCACCCCCAACACACACATACACACACACACACACACACACACACACACACACACTTCATTCTATCTTCTAACACTAAAGGCTTATTCAAGAGAGCTATGTAGTAATGGACTTAAAATCCTCAAGGAAACAAGTGTGAACTGAAAATGTTATGCCCAGAAGAGGCTCAGTCATATTGGACACAGAGCAAACCCAGGGATACGGTTTCCATATATCCTTTCTGTGAAACCTAGAAAATGAGCTTCAGATACCAAAATAACTAGACAGATAGTGACTGATACAAGGATTATTGGCAAGTGCTAAGTAGTTAGAGGTATTAAGTATTTAGAAGTAAGACTGAAGGCTAAGAGAAGGCTGTATCTTCCAATGACATACTAAAACCAATTTGGAAGGAAGATAAAAAAGCAGAGTATAGTGGCTCAGGCCTTAATACCAGTATTTAGGAGTCTGAGGCAGGAGGACAATGAATTCAAATCGAGCCAAGGCAAAACCATACCTCAAAAAACAAATATGAATGAATAAAGTGGAACAGAGAATAACATGATTCATGTTAGTGTTAGTTGTAATTTTCTGGTTCTGTTACATGTTAATATGAATTAGAGTATGAGATTATGAAATATTTAATTTCTCCCTTTGTCTTTGAGAACCAAGATTCTAGGCATAAAGGATATTAAAAGAGTAGAGAGAGGTTAAGGAAAATCTGTGATCTCACAGAGTTGGCTATATTAATTCAAACCACGAGGGACTTTGTCCTATTTCCAGGCATATCGACTGCAAAGATCTAGAAATGGTAATGGTCATGGTAGCTGTTTGCATTGCTAGCATCCAGAGTGTGGTCTCACAATCCATTCATTACCAAGGGGACCCAGTTTCTATGGAGAAATGGCTTGGTGCTAGATGTAAAGCAGCCCATGAACAGGAAGACCCTGAAATACCCCATTGCACCAGCTGGCAGAGAAGCTATCAAAGACCTAGGGCGTGGCTAAAACTTGGGAGTCAACTTGTCCAAATATAGAAATTTTGAGTTACTAGTAATAATTAAAATGGGTTATTCACCAAATGTGCTTAAGACCATGGGTTCATAATACTACTGAAAGCAATACTCCTTTTTGAGAATGATAGGAAATGAAATATATCTTAAATAGAGCTGCACATACAGTCCCTTGGGTGAACTCTACTACCCCATAATAAAATAATTAAGTAGATATATCTTTGCAAAACAGTGTTCCAAATGGAAAGAAACAGGACTGGAGTGTCATCACTCTGTAATCTCTACTGAGCAACTATAGGCATTCAGCATCAACTATTTCTAAAGATCACAAAAAGGGAGAGAGCCATATGTTACGTGCCTCTATTGCTTTTGAAACACCACCTACACTTTTGTCAAGTAGATGGAACATGGATCTGACCATATCTCTCTGGATTTAGCTTTTAACTGGTGGGGAATATAGAGAACACACTAGTGGTTAGGTATGTTGCAGAGATGGGTTCAGATTGAGTTGGGGCACATGAAAGCACATCTGAGGTGAGTATGAAGTGCAGCGTCATTGACCTTCAAAGTTGGTCTTAAAATAATTCTGCACACTATGCATTTATTTTGAGTGGTTTTCTGCATTAGTGTTTTATTTTACAATGAAATTATAAAGAAAAGTTTTCTTTTTTTTGTTTTTTTTTAAATTATTTTTTTTTTACTTTTTAAAAAATTTTATTTTTTTTTTATGTGTATGAATGTACTGTCTGCATGTAGGTTTGTGCACCCATGTTGTGCAATGCTGCGGAGGTCAGAAGAGGGTGTCAGATTCCCCTGGAACTGGAGTTAAAGACGGTTCTCAGCCGCCACATGGGTGCTGGGGATAGAACCCGGGTCCTCTGCAAGAGCAGTCAGTGCTCTTAACCGCTAGGCTATCTCTCCAGCCCTATTTATTATTTTTTATGTATATGGATGTACTGTCTGCATGTAGGTTTGTGCACCTCTGTTGTGCAATGCAGCGGAGGTCAGAAGAGGGTGTCAGATTCCCCTGGAATTGGAGTTAAAGACGGTTCTTAGCCGCCATGTGGGTGCTGGGGATCAAACCCGGGTCCTCTGCAAGAGCAGTTGGCGCTCCCAACCGCTAGGCCATCTTTCCAGTCCAAGAAAAGTTTTTTTTAAAGGACAGAAACAACCAAAACATTGAGTAAATTTTTCCACAACCGCTTAGTTTGGGAAGGCAGGACACACAGAGGTCACGGGTTGATTTGACATAACAAACTCACTTCTCAGGGACTTTGGGTTAAGTTTCCTCCAATTTGTTGTAACCTTTCATGAACAGTAGGCTTATTTTTAAACAACATGTAAACAGAAGAGTGATAAGCTTGGTCCCTTGGCCTCAGAGAAGTGGTGAGAAAACAGAGTTATGTTTTTTCTCTTGCAAAGACATTGCTTAATGGTACCTAAAACATCTTTGTAATTTATGAGGGCAGTAAATGTCTGTGAATCAGTTAGGCATCATGACAAGATAGATACTGTGGACTGTTTAGACTCCTACAAACGCCTATTGCCAGGTGGAGTCTTGTAGACACGTTAGTGCTAGCACCATCAGGCAGGGCCTAGCATACTGAAGACAATACATCCTTAAAACAATTGGGGTGAATAAGTAGACATGGGAACACGTTGCACTGCTACATGAGTGTACGAGCAGCCAAACCCAGACTGTTCACAGGCGTGGAGCAGGAAGGGCTTCAGCAAGAATGTCATATATATGTATGGACTTGGGGTGGGGTTGAGGAGTCACTGGATCTCTTTGTCCCTCTTTCCAATGTGGCCACATTGAATGAGTCTTTTTCTGCTTTTTACTATTAATTTGATTCTTCTAATTGGCTTACTTAGGATGAGTGGTCAAACCTGGCTTCTTAAGACTGTCAGAGCCTAGGCACTGACCTTCATAACTCCAGCAATACCACTTTTAATCCTTCAACAAATCCTTTTCATTCTACTTTCAAAATATATTCAAAATATGACTTTCTTATGACACACCTTACCTCTGTGGTACAAGCCACCATCAACTCCAGTTGTTCCCATAGAATTTCACATATCAAAATGTTTCCACTCATAAAAGTAAAACAGAGGAATAGAAAGAAGTGGCCTTTATGTGACTTGGTAAAGAAGAAGAATCACGATAAGGAAAAAATAGAAATTATCTTCAAGAGAAAAGGAGAAGAGATCCAGAAATTCACAAAGATGCTATGTTACCTGAAAGGTCTGGAGAAGAAGATGGGTGATGGATGGAAAAGAAGTCAAACCAAACACAGCTCCAGCTTTGTGGCTCCCCCAGTGAGGTGAGGGAAAGAAGACCTGTCCAAAAATGAGCCCTGAGGGAGCCCTCAAGATAAACCCAGCAGCCCCACAAGCCTCAAATCTAGGTGCAGATTTTAGTGAGACAGTGAATCCTCAGGTAGACAGAGCAGCAGCATAGAGGAACCCTACTTATTATTCAGTATGACTCAGAGGGAGAGAGAGAGAGAGAGAGAGAGAGAGAGAGAGAGAGAGAGAGAGAGAGAGAGAAACTATTGTTTGACACTGAGGTAACTCAGGGGTCTGAGAACATGGAACCAGCACCGGAAACTAGAATTCAGTGTGACCCAGCCCCAGGGCAGCAGACAATCGTGAAGGGTTGTGTGTCGAGTGGGACAGCCAGCCACTGCTTCTGAAGTTTCAGAGGTCGGACACCCACAGCCACACTACTCTTGAAGGAGATCAATACTTAGAAGGGCTTGAAAGTCCAACGTTCCTCTGCCTTGTACAGATTTCAGTGCTACAGTTGCTTCCCACACCCCAATGTACTTTGGCAACATCCCTCTCTGCAGCTAGAACACTAGTCACCCTAGGATGTTTGAGCTGGAGATTCTTGGAGGGCGATAGAACCCGCCAACCCACAGACCACGAAGCTAAATGTGGCCAGCAGAGAACCCTGGTACACAAAGAGGAGAAACTACTGAGGTTAAGACAGCTCTGGTGGGCAGTGGACACTTGTCCACCCCAGGCCCAACTGCAGCATGGAAAGATAAGAGTCCACAAGTTCCCGTGCATATAACTGACAGTCTCCAATTTTTGAGATCCTTGGAAAGAGATGTTTTGTTCTCCCACCTCGTCTTTATCATATTTTGAGCACTAACTTTATTTTATTACATTTTAAATTATGCTTATACTTTTATTCCCCTTCACACATTTTTCCAATTTGGTTTGTGAATTTCTTTCATTACTGGGCAATCTTTCTTCTTTTCTCTTCATTCTCTTCTTCCTTTTCTTCTTTTAGTATTGTTTTTTCTTGGTCCCTTGTGTCTCCCACTTCCCCCTCTTTTATGTCTACTGTATTTTAGTAATATTTTGACTGGCTTATTAGAGATTTTGTTTGTTTTTTAAAATCATGCTCTTTTATTCCTCATATTTATGTAAACTTATTTTTGAACTTTTTAATTGCTGGAAATTAGTTCTGTTATTTTTCTTTTATTATCTTTTTTTAGTAATTCTTTGAGAATTTTGTACAATGTATTTTGATTATATTCATCTCCATCCCCCAATTCCTCCAGGTCAATTCCACTTCCTTAACACACCCAACTTGTGTCCTCATTAAAAAAAATCAAGTCCAATTTGGCTGCCCATGTATTCTGGAAGCCATCCACCAGAACACGGCTGACCTGCCAGAGGCCATAGTCTTAAAGAAAATTGACTCTCCTCTCCCAGCAGCTATTCATTGCAATAGCTCCCTAGCTAAGGCTGAGTGTTCATAGCCACCTTCTACCTGTGGGGTGACGTCTGGAACTTTCCCAGGTCTTGTGCATGCTGTCTCAGCTGCTGTGAGTTCATAGGTGCACCTTCCCCGCTGTGTCCAAAAAACACAGTTTCATTGTAGTCATCCACCATGTCTGACTCTATAGTCTTCCCATGCCCGTTTCTGCTATGATTCCTGAGCCTTTGGAGGAGGAATGTGATAAAGATGTCCATTTGCGGCTGAGAATTCTGTATTCTCTTCTTTACACCTTGACTACATGTGGATTTCTGTGTTGTCAACCGTTGACAAAAACAAACAAAACAAAAACAAAAACCCACATTTCTGATGAGGTTTTAGAGTTGCATTAATCTATGGGTATAACAATAAGTCATTAGGAGTTGATTTAATATTACATCCATTTAGTAGACTAATAGTAGTGGGTTCTCTTTTAGGGTCTAGGAGAGATGTGATCTACCTTGTGAAGTATACTTTAAATCCAATCAGAAATGGGTTAATTGACATTTATACCACTACTTTGTCAGGTTGGTCACTGCTGTAGCTCACAGGGTTAACAACAGGGTAAGAGTAATGATGACTTTTCTCCTCTAGTAGAACACACAGTGCCTTCCAGCACTTCGAGAGCTAGCCAGTAGGGAAGAAGTATGAAGCTTACAGGTCAGCATCAGCTTTATTTCCCTATATTCTATGACTCAAGAATGTGAACTTCATAAATACACTTGTACATAAGGTTCTAATAATTAATTTTGGTGATGGCCGTTTATAAAGGTTGTACTGAGGAGAGGCATACATTGCTATCATACACAGACACCTTTTGTTTTTTGTTTTTTATTTATTTATTTATTTATTTTTAATATATATTCTGTACAAGATTATCAAATCTAGACCCGTGTTCCCCACCCCATACCCCCACCCCACCAGAGCTCATGCATTCTGCCAAACATGCTTTTCATCTCTTTCTCAGTCTTTCTCGATATTCTCCATGTGGAAGTTGACTGTTTTGAGCAGAAGTTCACTGTTTCAGTCAGTTCTTTGATGCAGTCCTTTCTGTTGTTGCTGTTGCTGTTGTTATTGTTGTTGTTGTTGTTGTTTCCAATATGCATCACTCCCAACTGCTTGGACAAAACCTCAAGGGGCCGTGCACAAGAAATACTTACAACTAGGTAAGTGGCACTAGCATCCACAGATGAGGGATACCATTTGTCATTTGTTTTTCTGGGACTGTGTTACTTCACTCAGCATGATGTCTTCTAGCTCCAGCCATTTTCCTGCAAAGTTCATGATGTCATCTTTCTTTACTGCTGCATAGAACTCCATTGTGTAGATGTACCACATTTTCTCTATCCACTCGTCAGTTGAGGGGCATTTGGGTTGGTTCCAGCTCCTTGCTATTGTGAAGAGAGCTGAAATAAACATGGCTGTGCATGTGTCTCTGCGGTGGGGTGAGTCTTGTGGGTACATGCCTAGGAGTGGTATGGCTGGGTTGGGTGGCAAGTTCATTCTGGGTCTTCCAAGGGTTCTCCACACTGCTTTCCATAGTGGCTGTACAAGTTTACATTCCCACCAGCAGTGGATGAGTGTTCTCCTTTCCCCACAACCTCTCCAGCACTTGGTATCATTTGTTTTCTTGATCCTAGCCAGTCTTATTGGAGTAAGATGATATCTTCCACACCACTCATCCACTGCTGGTGGGAATGTAAACTTGTACAGCCACTATGGAAAGCAGTGTGGAGAACCCTTGGAAGACTCAGAATGAACCTTCACTGCAGATACATCTGACAAAGCATTGATTTCCAGAATATATAAACTACTCAAAAAACAAAGAAAAAAGAAAACAAATGACCCACTCAGATGGAGCAAAGAACTGAATAGAGACTTCACAAGTGAGGAATTAGACATGTCTGAGAAACACCTCAAGAACTGTTCAACATCACTAATCATTAAGGAAATGCAAATGAAAACCACTTTAAGATATCATCTTACTCCAGTAAGACTGGCTAGGATCAAGAAAACAAATGATACCAAGTGCTGGAGAGGTTGTGGGGAAAGGGGAACACTCATCCACTGCTGGTGGGAATGTAAACTCATACAGCCACTATGGAAAGCAGTGTGGAGAATCCTTGGAAGACTTGGAATGAACTTGCCACCCGACCCAGCCATACCACTCCTGGGCATGTACCCTCAAGTCTTACGCCACCACAGAGATACACGCACGGCCATGTTTATTGCAGCTCTCTTCACAATAGCAAGGAGCTGGAACCAACCTAAATGCCCCTCAATTGACGAGTGGTTAAAGAAAATGTGATACATCTACACAATGGAGTTCTATGCAGCAGTAAAGAAAGATGACATCACGAGCTTTGCAGGAAAATGGCTGGAGCTAGAGGACATCATGCTGAGTGAAGTAACACAGTCCCAGAAAAACAAATGACGAATGGTATCCCTCATCTGTGGATGCTAGTGCCAATTACCCAGTTGTAAGTATTTCTTGTGTAGGCCCCCCTGAGCTTTTGTACAAAGCAGTTGGGCATAATGCATTTTGGAAACAACAACAGCAACAACAACAGAAAAGACTGCATCAAAGAACTGACTGAAACAGTGAACTTCTGCTCAAAACAGTCAACTTCCCCATGGAAAATATTGAGAAAGACTAAGAGATGAAAAGCATGTTTGGCAGAATGCATGAGCTCTGGCAGGGTGGGGGAATGGGCTGGAACCCGGGTCTAGATTTGTTAAAAAAAAAAAAGATGATATCTTAAAGTGGTTTTGATTTGCATTTCCTTAATGATCAGTAATGTTGAACACTTCTTAAGGTGTTTCTCAGACATCTCTAATTCCTCAATTGTGAAGTCTCGTTTAGCTCTTTGCTCCATCTATTGAGTGGGTCATTTGTTTTCTTTCTTCTTTGTTTTTTTCATAGTTTATATATTCTGGAAATCAATGCTTTGTCAGATGTTTCTGCAGTGAAGGTTTCCTCCCACTCTGGGATTTCTCTTTGCTTCCTTGATTGTTTCTTTTGATGTGCAGAAGCTTTTGAGTTTAATGAGGTCCTATTTGTCAATTGTCGACCTTAATTCTTGCACAGCTGCTGTCTGATTTAGGAAGTCTTTTCCTATGCCTATGGCTTGTAGTCTGCTGCCCACTTTTTCTTCTATCGCCTTCAGAGTTTGGGGTTTCACATTGAGGTCTTTGATCCATCTGAAGTTCACTTTTATACAGGGTGAGAGGTAGGGGTTTAATTTCATTCTTCTACAGGTGATGATCCAGTTTTGCCAACACCTCTTGCTGAAGATCCTATCTTTTCTCCATTGTGTCTTCTTGGCCCCCACAGACACCTTTTGAAATGTCATTTAAAACATGCTAAGTGTTGGTGCCCAGAATAACTTGATGTCAAGGCACAGAAAGTTCTCAGTTCCCTGACCTGCTGCATACCTTAGTCTAAAGTTGTCCATGGCTGTGCAGGTCTGTGGAAGGGAGACCCTGTCTCAAAAATACCAAAAAAAAAGTGTAAAACCAAAAAGAAAAATAAAAGAAAGGGCACTTACTTAATTCTCAGAAGTACTTTTAAGGCTGAGACTAAATTGTTCTCCCTGCTCTGCAACTCTTTTAGTACCTTTTAGTACCAGGTGTCCTGGAGCTCGCTCTGTAGACCAGACGGGCCTTGAACCCACAGAGAGCCACCTATCTCTGCCTCCTGAGTGCTGGGATTAAAGGCGTGCGCCACCACGCCCGACGTTAAGTGTCCTTTCTTAAACTCAGGAGTACAAACGAGACCCACGCCTGGGAACTCCGTGTCCCAAGAGCACAGGTGGGGGTCAGTTTTGGAACAGCACCCTAAGGCTTGCAGTCTTGGTGTCCCCAAAATGCAGGGAGGGTTTGGACAGAGGGGCAGACTCAGGAACCCAGTGAGAGAGCCTGCAAATCTAGCTAGGTTCAAAGCAGTGGAGTAAGGCTGAGAGAGAAATAAAGCAGAGAGAGGAGGAAGAGAGCACGAAAGGCAGAAGAGGGGGAGAGAGAGAGGGAGAGAGAAAGCATGGGAGAGAGGATATGAATATGGTACCTTATTGTAAGAAGCTGGTTCTCTGGAGAAATATGATTCTGGCAATTCCCAGGGAGGTGCAAGAAAAATGTTAATTTCTTTTTTGAGGGGAGATCTGGTAAGCATCAGCCACACTGAACCAATGCATCTCAACTCCCAACCGCGTTAGCAGCACCATTATGTTAGATCTATAATGGCACAAACCCCTGATAAAACAGAGGCACATGAGGAACATATTTACTACAGGAATTGCCAGGGCATGGCAGCTGTGGGTGCCTGGAGCCAGCCAGGCTTGACAAGATGGTGACTTAGGTACACTCTTTATAGACCCTGGGCCGGACCTCAGGTAAAGTGGAAGAGGTCATAAGATTGACAGCCTCTGGAGGAAGTGGACATCTGTGTATCCCTTGGGGTTCTGGGAAACCAAGACCTAACACCCCCTTCCTTATTGCCACCCTCCCATAGGGCCCCACTGGATTTCAAGCATTCTGTAATTTATGTTAAGACCTATTGTGTCAAGATGTGCTCCCTGACATCCCTCAGTGAAAATTCATCCACTGGGTCTAGTCAGCCTATCTAGAGTCCCTCTCTTTAAGAAGATCAGCTGTTACTCACCCAGCAGTAATCAGCTACTAGTAGTCCTGCTAAGCTTAGGGCCTGCTGCCCATTTCCACAGTTCTGTGCTGGGTTTTTGTCTGCTTGGGTGTGCATGGGTCTGGTACATGCTGTCACCATTGCTGTAGGCTCATGTGAGCAAAGTCCCAGCAGTCTGTAGAACTCCGTTTCCTTATGATCATGCACCTCCTCCCTGGTTCTTCTATTCTTTCCATCCCCTCTTCTGCAATGGTTCCTGAGCCCTGGGTTCATTGCCCTCTGTTGCATGAGGGAGCTTTGTTGATGAAAGTTGAGAGATGTCCCATTTTTTAATTGGATTATTCTTCTATCTTATTCTCTTACTATTTGCACATTTACTTAAATTTTTTTTAAAGTTAGGCGTTATTTATTTATTTTATGTGTATGATTGTACTGTCTGTATGTAAGTTTGTGCACCTGTGTCGTGCAATGCTGTGGAGGTCAGAAGAGGGTGTCAGATTCCCCTGGAACTGGAGTTACAGATGGTTCTCAGCCACCATGTGGGTGCTGGGCACCGAACCCGGGTCCTCTGCAAGAGTCGTTCGCTCTCTTAACCACTAGGCCATTTCTCCAGCCCCTACTTTAAATTTTTAGCTTCATAACATAATCTATGTAGTTTTCCCATCATCTGGCTTAGGGTTATTGATGATGTGTTACTGGGCTTTCCCAGTAGTACTGGGTAAACCATGTACATTAGTCAAGGTTCTCTAAAGAAACAGAGTCAGGGGCTGGAGAGATAGCCTGGAGGTTTAGAGCACCGGCTGCTCTTGCAGAGGACCTGGGTTTGATCCCCAGCACCCACATGGCAGCTAAGAACCGTCTGTAACTCCAATTCCAGGAGAACTCCAGTTCCAGGGGAATCCAAGACCCTCTTCTGACCTCCGTGGCATTGCATGACACTGGTGCACAGACCTACATGCACTCAGTACATTCATACCCATACAAAAATAAATAAAATTAAAAAAAATTTTTAAAAAGAAACAGAATCAATAGAATGAATATATATATATATGTGTGTGTGTGTGTGTGTGTGTGTGTGTGTGTGTGTGTGTGTGTGTATGTATTCTAAGATGGAGCTGGTGATCCCAGCATTGAAGAAACTGAGATGGAACTGGTGATCCCAGCACTCAAGACACTGAGATGGAGCTGGTAATCCCAGAACTTTTTGGAGAAAAAAAAATTTAAAGGGACAACAACAACGAAAAGACTTGCTCAAAGAACTTACCCAAACAGTAAACTTCTGCATCACAAAAGTTAAAAAAAAAAAGACTTGAGAAAAAGATACAAGATAGGACTTAACATGTAAGGCAGAATGCATGAGTAGGGGGGTGGAGCATAGATGGCAGAAGGGCATAAACTTGATTAAGAAATATTGTATGAAATGCACAAAAGCTCAATAAAAATTAAGGAAAAAAGATAATATAATTGGCCCAGATTAACCCAGTTTTTGTTGTTCTCAAGGTCAGTCGAAGATCTGGTCACTCTGGGTTTGGGGAACCCCTGGATCCTTTGAATTTTCTTTTACCAGTCCCAACTATTCAAGGAACAGTCAGGTCTTTCTTGACTAAGGCTTCACTTCAAAGCATAAGGAGACTTTCCTGTGTTAACCTTTCTTCTTTATAGCCTGGATACAGCTTTGAGTCCTTCTGGTGCCTCTGTGACCTCTCTCAACAAGAAGACAAGTGACTCACACTCACAGGACATTTCAAGAAATACCCAATAGTTTCCTGGGACTTAGTTGACCTTGGAGGGTGTGATGGTTAATCCTGTGTGTCAACTTGACTGGACTAAGGAACAAATAAGAGAAAAAGGGTCTTCTGATTGGACCACCTCAACCCGGATGGCCCATACCAAATGTGGGCATTATCTTCTGCCGGCAAGCAGTATAAAAGGCCACGGCAGAAGGAGCTGGTCCCTTTTCTCCTGCGGCTTGTCTCTCTCATCTGGTGAGTTTGTCTTGCTGCTGTGATCAACCTTTGGATCCCAGCGTGTACTGAGAATGGCAGATCTCCTGGAATCCATTCGGGCCTTCAGCACTAGATTGGGACTACTGAGACATCCAGCCTTGTGGACTGAGCAATTCCCTGGATTCTCTCGGCCTTTCCAGTGTGGTGCAGCTATTGTTGGACTCCTTGAACTCTGTCACGTGAGCAAATCAATAAATTGTATATAGCTATATATTCATCCTGTTACTTCTGTTTCTTTAGAGAACCCTGACTAATACAGAAATTGGTACCAGAAGAGTGGGGTATTGCTGTGACAGACCTGACCTTGGTGTTTTGGGGAAGGATTGTGGAGGCGTTTGGAACTTTGGGCTGGGAAGATCATTGAATGCTTAAAGATCATTGCTGTGGAACTTGGAGCAGTTTTGCTGAAGGAGTTGTAGAAGATGGAGGCCTGGCTTGTGAAGTTTCAAAGGGAAGCAGAGATCATCAGGACTGTGTAACTTATGGGCTCTGGTTAGCTGCTGAAGAATCAACTGTAAGATAACAAGAGACCAGAACCTGAAGTAAAATCTTTTGTTTACTGGGACAATTGATTGCTGGTTAGCTGGGCTTGAAAAATCAGCTGTAAGTAACAAGAGACCAGCATCACTGTGGTGTGAAATCTTCTGGGGAAGTTCCTTCCTGGGTCAGCACACAGAAGCTGTGATCCAGAAGGGCCTGAGCCTCCATCTCAGCCAGAAGCAGGACTTGGTAGTGTGTAAGAGTCTCCTATATGGTTCTGGTGTTGAAATTTGATGGGGGTCACAGAGAGCAGCGAGGCTTGCACGTGAGAGTCAGGAAAGCCACTTGGTGGAGTGCACCTTGGTTGCAGTGAAGACCCCAGGATTGCAGGGGTCATGGGAGAAGCTTGAGGCTTTGCACCAGGAGAGGTCAGAAGAGACCATTGGTGAAGTTCTTCTAGGAGTTCAATGGTGTGGAGCATGCAGAGACATTCCTTCTAAGGTAAAGAATAAGTTGTTGCACCTGGCCCCTCCCTCCACCAAGAAAGAAGCACAAGTTTGGTGGGCCTTTTTGGATTCTGGAACAGCACATTCCTCATCTGGGTGTTACTATGACCCAATATCAAAGTGACTCAGAAGGCACAACTTTGAGTGGGCTGCTTGGACAGGAAAAGGCTCTTACAGGTCCAGGCTGCAGTGCACTGCTCTGCCCCTAGGGCCATATGATCCAGCAGACCCAATGGTGCTTTGAGGTATCAGTGGCAGATAGAGATGCTTGCTAGAGTCTGTGGCAGGCCCCCTATGGGAATCACAGTGGAGGCCTTGGATTTTGAGCAAGGCTCTACTATCTTGCAAAAACAACTATCTCCTTTTGAAAGACATAGCTCTTACCTGCTATTGGCCTTAGTGGAAACTGAATGTTTGACAATGGGCCACCAAGTCACCATGCGACCTGGCTGCCCATCATGACTGGGTGTTATCTGACCCACCAGAACATAAAGTAGAGATGTGCAAACAACGTCCATTATCAAATGAAGTGGTACATACATGACAGGGCCCGGGCAGGCCCTGAGGGCACAAGCAAGTTACATGAGAAGTTGCCCAAATGCCTATGTTTCCATCCTGTTACAATGACCTCCTGTGCTTAAGCATGCACCATATGGCTTCATGGTGTTTGCCCTATGATCAGTTGACTGAGGAAAGAGAGACTAGGGCCTGGTTTACTGATGGTTCTGATGCTATGCAGGCACCACCCAGAGGTGGACAGCTGCAGCATTACAGCCATTTCTGAAACAACCCTAAAGGACACTGGTGAAGGAAAGTCTTCACAGTGGCAGAACTTCGGGCAGTGCACAAGGTTGTGCATTTTCCTGGAAGGAGAAATGGCCAGAGGTTCAATTATATACTGATTCATGGCTATAGCCAATGGTTTGGCTGGATGGTCAGGGACTTGGAAGGAGCATTGACTGGAAATTGGTGAGAAAGACAATTTGGGGAAGAAGTATGTGGTTAGAACTCTCTGAATGGTCAAAGGGTGTGAAGATACTTGTGTCTCATGTTAATAATGCTCATCGAAAGGTGATCTCAGCAGAGGATGATTTTAATAATCAATAGATCGGATGATCGTTCTTGGATATTCAGCCTCTTTTCCTCCAGCTATCCCTGTTTTTGCTCAATGGGCCATGAACAAAGTGGTCATGGGGCAGAGATGGAGGTTATGCATGGCTCGACAGCATGGACTTTCACTCACCAAGGCTGATCTGACTACAGCTGCTGCCTGAGGTGCCAATTTGCCAACAGCAGAGACCAACCTTGAACCTCCGATATGGTGCTATTCCCCAGGGTGACCAGACGCAACTGGTGGCAGGTTGATTACATTGGACAAGTTCATCATGGAGGGACAGCATTTTGTCCTTATAGGTTGAATACTTGCACTTTGGTCTATGATTTGCCCTTTTTTTCCTGCAATAATGCTTCTGCCAAAATCCATCCAGGGACTTACATGAATCCTTATCCACTGTCATGGTCTTCCTCCTACAAGCATTGCTTCTGACAAAGGAACTAACTACTTCACAGCAAAATGAAAGTGCAATGTTGGCCCATGGTCATATGGTATCCATCTGGTCTACCATGTTCCCCACCACCAAGAAGCATTGCTGGCTTTGTATAGAATGATGGAATTGGCTATCTTGAAGACACAGTTACAGTGCCAAGTTAGGTAGCAATCCTTGGAGGGCTTGGGGCAAGGTTCTCCAGCAAGCAGTATATACTTTGAATCAGTGTCACTATATGGTATGTTTCTCTTATAGCTAGAATTCATGGTGTCCAGGAACCAAGGGGTGGTAGTGGGAATGATTCCACTCATATCACCCCTAGTGACCCAGTCGGAAAATTTTTGCTTGTCTCTTACCCATGTGACCTTGTGTTCTGCTGGTCTAGATTTTTTGGCTCCAAAGGGGGGAGTGTTTTTGCTAGGAGATACAGCAAATGTTCCATTGATCTGGAAGCTAAGACTTCCCTTTGGCCACTTTGGGCTTCTAATTTCCTTAAGCCAACAGGCTAAAAAGGAATGACTGTAGTAGGAGGAGTGATTGATCCAGTCTACCAGGGGAAATTGGACTTTTGCTCCACAATGGGGCCTGAAAGATTATGCTTGTGGATTTATGTGCAGGAGATGCTGTATGTGTGCCTTCTGGTGCTACCATTTCCCATGATTAAGGTCAATGGGTAAAATATATACAAAAATATAATTACAATAGAAAAAAAAAACAAAAAAAAAAAAATAAATAAATTAAAAAAAAAATTCTTTTTTGTTTAAACAAAAAAAATAAAATAATACTAAAAATAAAATATTATAAAAAAAAAAACAAACAAAATAAAAAAATAAAAAAAAAATAAAAAAATTATCAATAAAAAAAACAAAAATTAAAAAAATAAAAAAAAAATAAAAAAAAAAAAAAATAAAAAATAAAAAAAATAAAAATAAAAAAAAAAACAAATCAAAAAATATCAAAAACACAAAAAAAAAAAAAAACAAAACTCCAACATCCAAACCAGACATGGACAATTACTATGGCCCAGATTCCATTCAGGTGGGATGAAGGTTTGGGTCACTCCTCCAGGGAAGAAGCCAAGACCTGCAGAGGTCTTGCTGATGGTGGAGGAAATTAAAAAATGGGTAGGAGAGGAACGTGTACTGTATTAAAAATGTCAGCTGAAGCCATGGGACCGTTGCAGAAATGTGGATTATAATACATATTAACTTTTGTTCTATTTGGTTAAGAATGTGCTTGTTCATAATATGTTATTTAAGCGGATACTTGTGTTTTTCTCTTTTGAATGTGCAACTGTGATAAGTTAAATGTTGTCATATTTAGGTTATTAGATACTTAAGACTAAGTTTTTCTCAAGGACATTACCACCTTACTCTAAGATATAATGCTTACCTATTGCACATGAGACACTTAAAACATGTTAGTGGAATTATGACCCTGCTATTGTTTGCAGTTGACATTTAAGCATAGCATGAGGAGAGGCTATTTATTGGGTGTCATGTTGACAAGTGGTGGACTTGTGATGGTTAATCCTGTGTGTCAACTTGACTGGACTAAGGAACAAATAGAGAAAAAGGGTTTGAATGGACCACTCTCAACCGGATGGTCCACCCCAAATTTGTGGGTGTTACCTTCTGCCGGCAGTATAAAAGGCCACGGCAGAAGGAGCTGGTCCCTTTTCTCCTGCGGCTTGCCTCTCTCATCTGGTGAGTTTGTCTTGCTGCTGTGATCAACCCTTCAGATCCCAGTGTGTACTGAGACCGGCAGATTTCCTGGAATCCATTTGGGCCTTCAGCACTAGATTGGGACTACTGAGACATCCAGCCTTGTGGACTGAGCAATTCCCTGGATTCTCTCAGCCTTTCCAGTGTGGTGCAGCTACTGTTGGACTCCTTGAACTCTGTCATGTGAGCAAATCAATAAATTGTATATAGCTATATATTCGTCCTGTTACTTCTGTTTCTTTAGAGAACCCTGACTAATACAGAGGGCAAGGAACACAATTGTTTCTTGTGTTCCTTGCCCTCTGTATTAGTGCCCCCCCTTTGACCAGATTAGAATTGGTGTCAAGTACATTTATTAGCCATCCAAGAAGGTTAGTTGTCCCAGGCTGATATCTTTAATTACTGTGTAATATTTAGATAAAGCATGAACAAAACCTCAAGAAACTTGAATGAACATTGACTGCAGGGAATTTAACATTACAGGGTTTTCTTAAATTAAGGCTGTTTTACTACAAATAGAAGAAGTCTTTTTATCCTTTCCATAATCCCATATTCTTATTTACAGTCTTTTAGAATGGTGGGGTTATATCATATACCTGTAGACAAGAAATAAGTTGAACAGGATTCAGATCGAGCTCACCAAAACTGTCTCTTTTTGGACAGTATATCTCTGGTTCCAGGAGGTAAAACCTAGCTTCTCTTGAACCAAAGTATCTTGTTATGGGCCAAAGAAATGTTGAAAGTGACTCTTGTATAATACAGAGAAACATAAAAGACATTTTTCAGTAGCCATAGGTAACCCAGTACTTTTTTGGTCCATTTCATCTAAGATTGTAGCTGGTTGTGAACTGCAAGCCAGAGGAGTAGACTGAAAATTTTTTCTGTAAAAGTAATAATAATTCTCTATCTCTTTAATGTTGTTTAGACCTTTAATACATGTGCTTTTAACACATTTGCTCAGAACTTCTCATTATCCCTTCTATTCTGGAAATGTCCAGCCATCTTAATATTTATACATAAATCTCTCTTATTTTTTAACCAAACTTTTAACCCTTTTATTTCCTTTATTAATACCATAAGATATTTTCTTTTTTAAAAATTTTATTTATTTTTATATGTGTATGATTGTGTTGTCTACATGTAGTTTTGTGCACCCGTGTCGTGCAATGCTGCATAGGTCAGAAGAGGGCATCAGATTCCCCTGGAACTGAAGTTAAAGATGGTTCTCAGCTGCCATGTGGGTGCTGGAGATCGAACCCGGGTCCTCTGCAAGAACAGTCAGTGCTCTTAACAGCTAGGCCATCTCTCCAGCCCCATAAGACATTTTCTTGGCACTACATATAAGCTGACATATTCACAATAGTTTTAACTCAGCATTTTCAATCTTTATATTAACAGTCTACTGTCTTTAATAGAGTAATCATACCATTTAGAAATCTGGGAGAGAAAATAATTTGCATAAGCAAACAAAAATAACTGTTCATTTTCTCTCATTCTTGGTTGCAACACAGACTGATGTTCAAATGGAGAGGAAACATGATTCACAAACCCTCAACTGGAACTGGGGGGCTTATAAACACAAAGCGACATCAGGGAGGACTTCTTCCTCCAAGAATAATTTATATCCTTTGAAAATGTTTTCTCTTATTTTAAAAGTCACGAAATTTTTTAGTGTATTTTATACTTTTCCTGTCAGACAGTGAGATAATGAAACATGTCTAAATAATATTAGTTGTCTAAATGAAGTTAAGCTATGTCACTAGTTGGAGAACTTTAAAATTTTCTGTTGGAACTGCAAACACTCTACAACCTTTGCTCAAGTGGAAATTCAGGCTGGAGGTGCAGCTCAGTGGTAGAGATTTGGATCCCCAGCTCCATAAAAAAAACCAAAAAAAAACAAAAGCAAATTTCAATGTAAAGTAAGAATCTATCTGATGTCAGAAGTTCCTAATATGACAGGAAACCTAAAAGCATGTCTGTGGAATATTGCAAATAAGAGACCTGAAACTTTAGCTTAAACATATTTTCCTTTTACCATAAAATAACCTAATGTTTTGCCTTTGTTCTGTTTAGTTCCAACTATAGCTTTTTTTTTTTTTTTTTTTTTTTTTTTTTTNTATGGAAATAGCCCACATTGGGCACTGGGGTTTAGTTTAGTGCTGGATATTGAATGTATAACTGAGATAAGTGTTAAGTGTTATCATATTTAGGTTATTAGATACTGAAGGGCTAAGTATTCCTCAAAGACATTACAACCTATTCCAAGATATATAATGCTTTGTGATTGCATGTGCGATAATTATATAATCTTAGGTGGAATTATGACCACACCATTGTTTGTATTTGACATTTAAGCATAACATAAGAAAAGACTATTGGGTGACAATTTGACAAGTGGTGGACTTGTGATGGTTAATCCTGTTAATCCTGGGTGTCTACTTGACTGGATTTGGGATGAACAAATGTGAGAAAGAGCTTTTCAGATTGGATTATCTCAAGATAGATGACCCACCCTAAATGTGGGCATTACCTTCTGATGGCAGAAGGAGCTGGTCCCTTTTTGCTGCATGCCTTTTGTCTCACTGGTGAGTTGGTCTTGCTGCTATGATCAACTCCTGGATCCCAGTGTAGACTGGGATAAGGCCTTCAGGACTGGACTGGGACTACTGAGACACGCAGCCTCTTGGACTGAGCAGCTTCTTGATTCTTAGCTGTAGGAAGATCCAGTTTGAATTGGGGGCTAGTTCTCAGCTAGCACCCCTCAGGGCACCATGTGGGTGAGAGTCATGGGATTTTTCTGACCCCACCCCAGGAAGGAGCAAGCAATGTGGCCCATGTGCATGATGCTGGGTGGGGCAACAGTGTGCAGTGGCATGAAACTGGGGGTCTGTGATTGGCTCTGGGAGCTGTCATCATTTTGCTGGGGCTACATGGAGACCTTGTCTCAAAAACACCAAAACAAAGGAAGCTTCCTACACTCAGTATCTTCCATGAGGTGCAGCTATTGTTGGACTACTTGGATTCTATCCCGTGAACAAATTAATAAATCTGCATATATATATATATATATATTCATTCTATTGATTCTGTTTCTTTAGAGAACCTTGACTAATATACATGGTTTACCCACTACTATTGGGAGTCTCTAGCTCCAGCTGTGAAGCACATTTTCCTTGTAAATTAAAATATGAACATATTGAAAATAATTTCAGTGATGACAGTAGTTTAAATATTATATTTATTAAAAATGGGTGTGTCTTGAGCATTAACATAACTTGCCGTGGGCAATAGTGATTTAAGATGATGTAAAATAGAAAGATGTGTCCACTTCCTCGTCCTTTGATCAGGATTACCTGTGCTAATGTCCTGCAATCTGAACTCAAACAACAGATTTCACAATAAATTGGACCCTGTCTCCTTGCCTATGGTAAAAAAAAAAAATGGGTGTAAAGTTGCTTTCTGTATCTGACAGATTGACCTATGTTAGCAACCTGGGATTTTTGGTTAAGAATAAAGCAGGGGCTGGCAAGGTTGTTCAGCAGGTAAAAATACCTGCTACCAAGCCTGATAACCTGAGTTCATTCCCCAGAATCCATAAGGAGAGAACTGACTTTAGGTTATTCCCTGACTGCCGTGCATGCCATAGTGCACACATATGTTCACATACACACGGGGTCCTAGGGGGCAGCCTTCCAAGCTGGCAGGTCAACAGTTCAGGCCCAGGGAGGGAAAAGAGCTGCTCCAGGGGAGAAAAACTGCAAGACATCCAAGCCAGCAGGGTCTCCAGGAAGGAAGTATCCAACTCTCACCCCAAACTCCTATCATCTGATTTCTTCCTTCCCAGGTTTCCCTGGCAAGCAGCTAGGAATCTGACATTTCAGGCTGGGACCCAAATGGGCAGTGGACAGTCCTGTGGGAAGATACAAGCAAAGCCCTCCCTGTTTTCAACATTAGGTCGGGCCCCTTCCACTGGCTATCTAGGGGATCCCTCCACTTGACAAGTATCTGAGGGAGAGTGCTTGGTGTCTGCCAATGTTTGATCGTTGGTGGACATTTTGAACTCCCGTGTATATTGAAAAGACTGAGTGTTAGTGCCATGGCCAATTGGAGGGTATTTGCCTGTTTTTTGTTTTAATAATGGGCTGTTTTTAAGGACTTGGTGTGTTCTTTCTATGATGCTTTGTCCTGGTGGATTATAGGGGATATCTGTATTATTTGTGCTGCTCCATAACTGACAAAAGGATTTGAAAAGGGAACTAGTGAACACCTGTCCATTGTCCATTTTAAGCTGTTTGGGCAGGCTCATAATGACAAAGGCAGAGGAGAGGTGAGTGATAAAATATTTAGCCCATTCCCCTGCGTGTGCTGTAGACCATATAAATTTAGAGTAAGTATCTACTGTGACAAAGACATGTTTTTGTTTACCAAAGGAAGCAATGTGGGTAACTGTGGGAAGATCCAGTTTGAATTAGGGGCTAGTTCTCAGCTAGCATCCCTTAGGGCTTTCCTCTGACCCCACCCCAAGAGGGAGCTCGCAACATGGCCCAGGCATATGATGCTAAGTGGAGCAGTAGTATACAGTGGCACGAAACTGGGGGTCTGCGTTTGGCTCTGGGAGATTATGTAATTTTGCTTATAAAAGTGACTTGCAGCAGGCAATAAATTGAATTCTCCCTTTCCATCATTACACAGAATTCCCAGGTCCATTATTTTGTGCATATACAGGATCAAGCAGGCCTGGATTTTGAGAATAAGTAGCTAGTGGGTTGGACAGAGTTCTGTCAGACCACCAGCCTGGTAAGCTAGCGTGGGGTTGGACAGAGACCTATGAGGTCACCACCTGCTGAATTCAATTGTGAGTGGGTGTAGGGTGAAGATAGGCCATCAGCTATCAACCTGAAATTCCTGTCCAGAGACTGGCAGTCTTTGGGCAAGGGGGATAGCATGGCCAGACGGGAAACATTTCCCAGGCTAAGGACCTGAGTTGGAAGTATCACTCAGGTTGGGTTATGCAAGTAACCAACTGACCTCTGCACCAAAGGGTCAGTTCCTCACAGTGACTACAGGCAGCCACTGTGGTCCCCTTCCCTTAGCAGGACTGCACTGTACCTGCCCATAGCAAGAGAAGCTCCTGCAGGTAACATCAGTTTGCCAAAGGGCATTAGCTTTTTAATCCTCTGGGATTAGTTCCTGGAGCCTGTAATGTGGGTGTCTTAATTAAAAAGGAACAGGAGGAACAGGTTTTAAGAATATGCTGAAGTTGGGTAGTGGGCACCAGGTGTTGCTTCCTCCATTTCTGCGAGGTGACAGTTGGTTCCTTAGCATGCCTTTGGCCTGCTACTCGCTAAGGTGCAAGCAGAAGTACAGCAGGGGAGGACAGGAATTCGAGATGAGCACAAGAGATGGATCAAAGAAATGAGACCCAGGAGAAATTCCAAGAGAGGGAACAACTTGTTTATTGGCAGGAGTCAGGGGTCTTATATACCAACAGCCAGTTTTTAAGGTGAAAAATGGGGGGGGGGTTAGATGGAGCATGGGAATTTCATAGTACTTAGTGTTATGAGAGGTGCCATGGCTCCACTGATTCTGGGGAGCCCAGATGTGCTGTTAGACAGTGAAGGAACGTAACACTAACACTTCTTTGCCTAAAACTGCAAAGCAGGGCTGCAGTGCTTGCGATATCAATTTGGTGAGCAGAGGTGGGGAGGGCTGGCTTATGCCCCTGGCCTTCACAGGTACTTGGGGTAAAAAGCCAGGCCTGCTTTGATGCTCCAGCCAAATGAAACATCAATCCCACAAGCCATCATGGCCAAATGAAAAAATTTTATAACCACAATAAATGGATGCTTTTGGAAGCCCTCATCAAGAAATTCTAATGGACTTTAAGTTGGGCATTTTATTTTGTCACTCTGTTCTTACTTCTCATTCCCTGGCTAGAAAATGTGTCTAACTATTCTTGCTTTTACTTCTCCTTCACAGGCACAATTCAATGGCTTTCTTTCCTCTATAGCTATACTTTTGGGGGTCTCTTAGATAAACCAACAGAAGGGGTAACCCAGTGGCCACAATCATCATCCCTGTTCAGCCTGGAAAAAGTCAGAGCGACTGGTACCCTAATTCCATACTGGCAATTAGGGTTACCTCTTCAGAGGGTGGAGTAATAAAAACAGGAGGTAGAAATTAACTAGAGAGTTTAGGGTCAAGACTTCCAAGTGACCAGTTTCTTTCTCAGCTGAGAGCTGGAGATTTCCCCAGATCTGCCAGTGAATATCCTGGGCAGAGACTAGAGATGCCAAAACTATCAAACAGGGGAGGTGTCTGTGCTGTTTCCATGCAAATAAATCTGGCACAGTCAGAAAAAAATGTGAAATAGCTATCAATCCAACAGAGTGTGAATCAATGATTTGATTCATATGACCTAGAGTCAGTGGGGAATGTGATGGCTGAAATGACTTCACTTTGTACACCTTAAACTCATTCTTATCTCAAGGCTACAAAGCAAAGTACAGGCAACCCTGACCCTCTCCCCTTTCCTTGAAATATTATTCTGCTGACCAACTGTGTGCCCAATCTTGATAAAACAGACATGATTACCTGGTGGTTTTGGCTCCTGTAACTTGCTTATCTTGCCTAAAAGTGCCCTGACATTTTCTAAGTGGGCCAGAAGTGCAAGGCAGCTATTTTTTTTTTTTTTCATTGTGGATTTCTCCTTTAAAAGGATTCGCCACCACAGTTTACTTGAGGGAGCAGTCAGAATTGTAGAAATTGTCTGCCAGGCATCACTGTAATAAATTTGGCTAGTTAACTGATTTGAGTCTGGTGGCCTTTCTTGGTGTTGTAAACTCTTTAACAGACCTAACATACTCTAGGTTAACCCACTACTGAGATAGTTTCACCCATGTTTGTTGCTATGCCATTCACAATAGCTAAGAAATGGATTCAGCCTAGTAGTCCATGAACAGATAAATTTCTATGCACAACTGAATTTTACTCATCCACAGAGAAAAATTAAATCGTGATATTTTGCCCCCAAATAGATAGAATTAGAGATTATTATGTTAAACAAAATAAGCTAGACATATGCAGACTCTAGATTTGTGTATGTGTGTGCAGGTCAAGAAAGTAGAAAGGGGCTCATGCGGCTATGAGGAGGAAGAGAGCTTAAGGGAGGAAGGAAAGAAGAAAAAAAGAACATAATAGAATACATATCACATGAAAGAAAGAGATGGACACTATTTGGGGTGAGGGAGGTAGGGGACTAGCAAGCTGGGGCATGAGGAATTTCAGAGGGTAGGGGAGGGAGATGAATAAGAACAAAGTGAAATGACATCTATGTTATTCAACTGTAAGAATAATTGTTTATCCATTCTATTTTTGACAATCACTTGAGTTGTTTCTAGTTTTTTACTACTATAAGGGTTTCTACGATAAACATTCCCAAATACCCCTAACAAAACAAAACCAAAAAAGTTGCCAAAATAGCACAAGCAATTCTCTTCCACCATTTTCCTTGATGCACCAGGATTTTGTGGGGTTTTTTTCCATTGCTATAATATTCTCTTTCATGCTGTGTTTTCCTTTCCTTCACATACTGACACACACATCCCACACAAATATACACATGCCATACATTTTATTATGAATCTCAATCACTTGATTAAACTGGTAACTATGTTTTTTCAGAGTTGTTATTTTTTTCCTTCAGTTATTTATAAATATTTCATAGAGAGATACTTTAAAGCTGTATAAAACTGTATAAAAGTGCTCTTCTTCACCAAGTTTTCAACCACAGGTTTTAGTAACTAGTCCTTTTTCCTTTTCCTTTTTTTTTTCTTTCTTTTTTTTTTTTAATCTCATTCTTTTGGATGCTAGCCATGGACTTGGTCTTTTTTTTTGCTTTTTTTTTTTTTTTTTACTTTTTGAGACAGGGTCTCCCTTTAGTCCAAGCTGGCCTAGAGCTCTCTATGTAGACCAGGCTGGCCTTGAATTCCCAGAGATCTACCTGCCTCTGCTTCCCAAGTGCTAGGATTAAAGGGGTGTGATAACACTCCCAGCTAGATTTAGTATTTATTTATTATTTTTTATGTGTATGAGTGTACTGTCTGCATGTAGGTTGGTGCACCCATGTTGTGCAATGCTGCGGAGGTCAGAAGAGGTAGACTTAGTCTTTCAAGTCTTTTTCTGAAGCTACCTCCCTTTTGCCACATGGCTGCCTACTGAATCACCATGTCTAACTCAAAAAGACATGACTTTCTCTCTTCCTCTTTTCTGTCTCCCTGATCTGGGCAGCTATTGAGATTACAGTTTGCCTGCCCTGTGGGTTTTTCTTTAGAACTATAATATATTGTCCTCAAGCTTTAAAAAATTATGATTTTTAGCTTACATTAAAAATTTCCCAAATTTTCCATCCCCTCTACTTTTTTTTTTTTTTTGAGGTTGGGTCTCCTTTTTGCCCCCAGCTGGCCTGGAATTCACTTTGTGGATCAGGCTGGTCTAGATCTCACAGAGAGCCATCTACCCCTGCTTCCTGAGTGCTGGGTGTGTACCACCCATGCCTGGCTTCCTTCTACATTTTTCTTAGTTTCTATTTTCTATAAAGAAGGGCTAGCCATTTATTTATTTATTATTTATTTATTTATTTCAATATGAACTCATGGCCTCATTCAATGTTTTATATTCCTATATATTTGAGACTCACTTCTGCCACATTCAGCTATTGAGTAGCTTTCACAACCATTCTAAAATCCTCTTGCAATGACCCTGTCTACCTTGGAACATTCCCTATTTTCTGGCATAAAGTGTTGTAGGCTCTTTTGTCCTTTTTCTGCTCTAGCTCTGGAGTCAGTTGTCTCCAGAGCACCTCATTTCCTTTAAGTGGAGTATACATTTAGAAACCAACATATAGACTCTTGGTATGCTAAATGTTAGAGAAAAAAAACTGCTGCTCTTCGGCTTCTTAAGTAGGCATCTAGCATGTAACATCTAACATCTATTTGTCATCTATCTATTTCTTTCTACCATTAAATATTATCTGCCTCAATCATCTGTTTCTCAACTTATTTTTAAAAGTAAAAATTCTTGCCAGGCGTGGTGGCACACGCCTTTAATCCTAGCACTTGGGAGGCAGAGGCAGGTGGATCTTTGTGAGTCAAGGCCAGCCTGCTCTACAGAGTGAATCCAGGACAGCTGGGGCTACAGGGAGACCCTGTCATGAAAAGATAAAAAAAAAAGTACAAATTCTTGCAGAAATATCTAGTTCTAATCTACTACTTTAAACTCCACCTTGATCTTCCCCTCTTTTCAAATTTGAAATGATCTTTCTTCAGTGAAGAGAAACATAGGTTCTATGGGTTTGTATGTACACATGTCCTTCTCAGCACAATTCATATAAAAAATAATATCAGAATCATGCCTCTGAAAAAGTTTATTTAGTAACTATATTTCAACATTTTCTGGTTCTTATAAAAGGTGAAGTTTCCACTAAAAGGACTCAGTGGGTTATTTATATGTATACACACATATATACGTGTAACAATAATTAGGGGTTAAGAAACTGAAAGGGAACAGGGAAAATGTGGGAGAAGTGGGGAGAGGAAGTGGAAGGTATAGAAACCATGTAAATACAGTATTCATGTATGAAATTCTCAAAAACATTTAAATAAAAATAAAAGGTGACATACACACACACACACACACACACACACACATATGTGCTCCTGGGGTTGCAGGGATGACTCTACAGTTAAGAGCACTGACTGCTCTTCCAGAGGACCTGGGCTTGATTCGCAGCACTCACTTGGTGGCACAACTGTCTGTAACTCCAGTTCCAGGGGATCCAGCACCTTCTTCTGGCTTCCTTGGGCTTTGCATGACAGAGGTGAACTTACATTCATTCATAAATTTAAATAAACAAAAAAGGAAGTGGTCTTGATAGACTTAGATTTTTAAATTTTTATTATTTTTATTTTATGTGTATTAGTGTCTTGCTGGCATATATTTAAATACACCCATACGGTGCAATGCCCATGGAGGTCAGAAGAAAGCTTCAGATTCCCATGGAACTGGAGTTACAGATGGTTGTTAGCCACCACATGTTTTCTGGAAATTGAATCTGGATCTTTTAAAAGAGCAGCCAGTGTTCTTACGCACTGAATCATCTCTCCAGTCCTTAGACTTAGATGCTTCGATACATGTAGGTATCTTCATTCAAACCAAGGGAGTTCTCGGTGACATTTAAGTCTTGCTTGCCTTCTTCAGAAGCAGAAGCTCTGAATCTGTTATAGATTAGTTTGCCTGTTCTTGAACACCATAGAAGGTATATGGCCTTCTTTGTCTGCTGTTTGTTCAACAGTATGTTAGGGGATGCATCCAAGTTACTGTAGATACATGTAGTTTCCTTCAGAAAGTTATTTTATGAATAGGAAGTTACAGAAAAGGGTATGCTTATCTTACACACACATACATATATACACACACATATGTACACACATACACCCATACACCATACATATACATACATACACACATATGTACACACATCTACACACACTTATATACACACAGCAGCCTGTTTTTAACATAAGCCTTCATGCCATTCCCTACGTTTGTGGTCCAGAGTTCCAATTGCTCTCCTCCCTCATCAATATCTATCTTAAGCTATTTTGGGGGAAATGTAGTGAGACATGTGTCTCCTTGTGGTTTGAATAAGCCTTTCTCTGACAATGGGTGCTGTTGGTCATCTCTGTAGGCATTCCCAGGCCATCTGTGTACCTTTATGAAGCTCTGTTTAGATATTTGCCCCATTAGGTTTGCTAAGCTGTTTGTGTTGCTACTGTTAATTTGTAGCAGCTTCTATAATTTTTGGATCCAAGTCTTTTGTCAGATAAACATATTCTAAATAGTTTCATTTTATGCCTTGTTTTTTCTTAATGTTGTTTAGGGAAAAGTATTTATTTAATGAAGTTCAGCTTAATCAGGTTTTGTTTTTATGTTCAGTGTAGTTTCTATATAAGTTAAGTAGTTTCTATATAAGTTATATAAGTGTAGTTTCTTCTATAAGAAGAAATTTTTGTCTGCTTGAAAGTCGAAAACATTAGATTTTTCTTTCTCCTAGAAGTTTTGCAGCTTTACTTATACACAGCTCTATAATTAATCTCAAAATGAAATTTTAATTTTAATTATTATTATTTTGTGATTGTGTGTGTGTGTGTGTATGTGTGTGTGTATGCCATGTATGTACATAAGACAGAGGACAACTTTTGGGAGTGGGTTCTCTCCACCATCGTCTGAAAATCAAAGTCAGGTTGTCAGGCTTGCAGGGTAAGTGCTTTTATTCTCTGAGCTATCTTGCCAGCCCCCAAATGAAACTTTCATATAATGTAAAGTGTAAGTTCCACTTTGGTCAGTCCTTCACCAGATTCAGGTCTGGCCTCTAATGCCACAATTCTAGTGAGCGCTTCCCTGAATATCAAATTAAATTGATACTAAATTAAAGCTCAACGCTAGGAAGACTGGGGTGTAGTTTCATTCTCAATGCCGTAGCCTTATTCCCTACCTAGTACTAGAAAAGATTGGAAGGAAGAAAGGAAGAACAGAGGAAAGGAGAGGAGAAGAGAAAGGAGAGAAGGCAAAAGGAAAGAACATACCTACAAATAAAATGGAGGCAGATCAGTAGCAGAGTGCTTGCCTAGCTATAGAAGGCACTGGGGTTTAATCCTGAGCACTATTGCAAAAAATAAATAACAAATAAATAAATAATGCCAGTTAGGTGTGGTGGCACAAATCTATAATCTCAGAGCTTGTGAGGCAGAAAGATAAGCAGACCAAGGCCAGCTACATAGCTTACATGCTAGGACTGTGTTCGAACAAATACTAAAATGCGTTCTTCCCCATCACTACCATTACTAGCACTTTGGCATTCCCCAACTCATTTTCTTGCTTACTGATACCTAAGATATTATCAGTCTATGACTGCTGTATTTGTCTGCCTACTTCTCGGACTCTCTGAGTGCAGGAGGTTCTGTCTGTTTTCTGCATTTCTCTTTCCCCAGTGCTTGAACAGTCCCTGGTAGGAGAGGAGGTGTTCGAACAAGACTGCACAAAATTGGGCCACCCTTCTTTGCCAGGGGGGTGTATAATTGAGCCAAGCTACAAATTCAATGACAGAGCTTATTTCTCCTGGTTAGGGATAAAGCAATAAGATAGGGCTCCCAAATGAAAGTTAGAAGATGAACCTATGTCCTTTTGTCCTAAAAATAGACAATAGCAATAATAGCTTAATTTTACCATCCAGCTCTAAATTTATATGGTAATTAAATGTCAAAGTAAAAAGGACACGGGATGTGGCACTTGATGAGAGCACTCTGAATTATATTAACTATATAGCTTTAGCGACTCTGTCTCAATTTCCTTATCTGGAGAGGAGGGTACAGGTGGCCATCCCCTATTGTGTATTAGGTAAAGTTGAGAGTAACAGAAAATTCCAAATAAAGGAAACCCAAACAAGATGGTTCATTTATCTCTCATATATGGATCTAGAGGTGGGTCCAGAGTGGGCCTGGTACTCCAGCCCTTTAGGGATGAAACTTCCTTCTCTCTTGTGATTCTGTTCTTAGAAGCCTCCTTTTCCATGGTCACCTGAAGATCCAATAGTTTCTTCTGGTCCAGTCACTATGTTGACTCTCCAGACACCAGCAAGGAGAGCAGAGAGTAAATTTCACAAAGTCTCAAGCAAAACATTTATCTCAATAACCAGAACTTAGATACGAGGTCTCACGCAAAGTGAATGAGAAATGCAATGTTTATTTTCACAGCTGTCAGGCCAGCTGGGCATTCCATTACTATAGGAAAGGAGAGAAGAATGAATATTTGAGGCTAAATTATAATCTTCACTCAGATTATAAAGATTAAATGAATACTAGTCCTTTCCTCTTACACATTTCTGCTGTACTTTCCTAGTCTTCTCATTCTTCTTTAGCTCTTACAGGTAAAGTTAAAATATCATCCCAGAAATCTAAATAATGCCATCATAGGTAATGCTTGTAAGAATGACTTATAGTATGGACATAATATGGTCTAAAGACTTTCACCTAACCTTGCAATCAAAAAGTTACTGTTTATAATGTAAACAAGCTCACTGAGCTTTGTGCTCCTCTTGTGACCTGGACATGTGACCTTGATCCTTCAGTACCCTTTCTTGACCACCATGACCCAAGATAGTGTATGAATGTGTGTATATATATGCTTTATATATCAAAGTGCTTTTCTCATTGCAAACAATGAGAGAAATCTGTTTGTAGTTGTTATGTGTGGTACTTTAGGCCTAGGGATCAAGGGGTAAGATCCTCCAAAAGATAAAGGTGGGTCCTGACTTTGACTTCCCCATTTCATGCTGGAGATATTATTTTAATTAAAGAATGAGTGAAGCTTTGCTAGGAGCTCAATTCTGAAAGACATTTGAAGGAATAGGTGCACTTAGCAGTTCAGGTCCACTCTTGGCCTTATGAATGCTAAGGATCAGTCCGTTTCTGTTTTAAGCATTATGAAATATGGCTTAGAAAGACCACCTATGGGGCTGGAGAGATGGCCTAGCTGTTAAGAGTGCCGACTGCTCTTGCAGAGGACCTGGGTTCGATCCCCAGCACCCACATGGCAGCTGAGAACCATCTTTAACTCCAGTTCCAGGGAAATCCAAGACCCTCTTCTGACCTCCACGGCATTGCACAACACAGGTGCACAAACCTACATGCAGACAGTACAGTCATAAACATAAAAAATAAATAAAATTGCCGGGCATGGTGGCGCACGCCTTTAATCCTAGCACTTGGGAGGCAGAGGCATGTGGATCTTTGTGAGTTCAAGGCCAGCCTGGTCTACAGAGTGAGTTCCAGGACAGCTGGGGCTACAGGGAGACCCTGTCTCGAAAAGACCAAAATAAATAAATAAATAAATAAATAAATAAATAAATAAATAAAATTAAAAAAAGAAAGACCATCTATGCTAATTACTGATGCCATCTTTGGGGGTGGGTGTCATTGAGACTGAGATTTCCTAACACCAAAACCATCTTGCTTGCTTATTTTCAAGTGCTATTCCTTAGATCCACAATGTTCTTTGGGAAGTCCAGGGGCTGACGTACAGTATTTTATTTCTTCTTTTCTCGGCACTGGATATAAGTGATGCTCTAGAATATCATTATCGCTAATACTCCTTAAAAATCAATGTTTTTATTTTAAGCAAAATAGTTCTCTTTTCAAATAAATCCTTAGGAATATATCTCACATAGACAAGTACAACAGTAGTGGCTGGGGCGCACTTGCAAATGAATTTTTAGATCAGGTAACTTGTTAAGAATCTACTAGGAGAGGACAAGCACTATGGATCACAACAGGGATTGACAAGCACTTTGGTAACTCCAGCTATATGCTCATGTCTGGTTGCCTAGAAACTCCACTGAAACAAGGACAAGTTCTGCCAATATTGTCCCCAAAATCTACAGCTAAAAGAAGCAAAGTGAATGATTAAAAGTCAGGAAGGCAATCTGCAGAGTTATGAATAAAACATAAGCAAACGAACTGCCATCAGGTCAGTCCTGGGAGTCCTGGGGCAGACGGAGCTCAGTGGGCAGCTTTCCAGGGAAAGCAGGAAGTGCGTTTGATTTCCCAGCATTCCCTGACCTGGCCGGGCACACCACTGCTTTCCCCACTTCTTGCTCTTGCTATTGTCTTCTGTGTTTCTCCTTCTTCCCCAGCCATTCCTATTTTAAAAGCTAGCTTTCCTGCATTTTGTCAAAAGTCTTCTCCTGTTTTGTTTTTTAAGTGCTCTCCCTCTTTTCCCATAGCTTGATGCACCTCCTTCTTGTTTGGACATACTGACACCATGGTTGTCAGAGGGGAGTGACATAGGCTGGGGATGTAGCTCAGTGGTTTGTGTGCTTGTCTAGCATGCAGAACGTCACATATTCCAGTCTCAGCATCACATAAACCGAGTGTGGTGGTCTATACCTAAAATCCAAGCATAAACTGAGTGTGGTGGTCTATACCTAAAATCCAAGACACAGGATCAGAAATTCCTTCATTCTCCACCTACAAAGTAAGTTTGAGACCAGCCTGGGCTACATGAGACCTTGATTCAAAAATTGGGGATAATGTTGACTCCCAGGAGATGTCCGTTGGTATCTGGAGATGTTTTTGTCTGCCCCATTAGGTGGGGCAGTGTTACTGGCAGCCACTGGGTAGAGAGCAATGATGTTCTCTCTTCAAAGGCTGATATCTCACCATGTACAGGCCAACTTCTCACAATAGAAGAAGTATCAACCCTAGATGTCATAGTGCCAAAGTGGGCAAATCTGGTCTAATATGTATATTATTAATATTATATTTTTTCAAAGCCAATTTTTTATTGATGCTTTGTGCATTTCCTACATTTCCCAATCAAATCTAGACCCACTCCCCCTTCCTTGCCCCCCACCCCACCAGAACTCATGCATTCTGCCAAATATGTTTTTTCATCGTTTTCTCAGTCTCTCTCAAAATTCTTGATGCTGAAGTTGTTTCGAGCAGAAGTTCACCATTTCAGCCAGATCTTTGACCCAGTCTTGTTGTTGTTGTTGTTGTTCCTTTCAATTTGCATCACTCCAAAATATGCATATATGCATATATGCATGCCACACATATGTCAAGATTATGACATCATAGGTTTTAGCATCTTCAGCTTATGATTTCTTTTTCTTTAATTTTTAATTTTTTTTCTTTATTAGGCTGAAAGATGTCATGTTTTCCTTAAGGAATTATTTGAAGGCTTCTCCTTGGCAAACCCAAACAACCATAAATCCTGCCCTTGTGCTCCACACTGGGGTGTTCCCTTCCCATGGTCACCAAATGAAGTCCAGTAAGCACCTCGTCCCATCTTGATCTTCCTGTTCTGGCCTCTGTGATACAGCCTGGGTAGTCTAACAATGGCAGTCTATACTCTAAAGAGGCTGAAACCCCAGTAGTTGCTCAGTCACAAGCTGGATGTCTCAGCAGTCCCTATCGAGCACTGAAGGTTTGGAGGATTCCTGGAGAGACTTCAGTCCATATTGGAATGTTGAAAAGCTGTGTCTCATGTCTTTGAAGGATGGCAAAAGCAGTGGCAGCCACAAAGTAGCTGCACTTGCCAGTAAGAATTGAAGACAGGCAAAACAATAGTGCTTTTTTTTCTGGTTCTACTTTCCTTTTGGGTGTTTAAGGCCACACATTTAGCCCAGATTAAACAAGGTTTTTGTTTTCTCAAGGTCAGTTGAGGATCTGGTCCTCAGGGGTCACGGGTTTGGGCATGGAGGGAGCCCTTGGCTCCTTTTGACTTTTCATTTACCAGTTCCATCCACTTGAGGACAAAGTCAGGTCTTGCTAGACCAGGCTTCCCTTTTTGAAGCATGAGCAGACTTTCCTCTTTATAGACTGGACACTGGCTGAAGTCCCATTAGTGGATCTCTAAGACCTCTCTGCACAGGATGACTCACATTGGCAGGACATTTCAAGAGTTGCCCCCATGCATAGTCCCCTGGGACTTAGTTGACCTCTGAGGGCAAGGAACAAAGTTATCCCTTAAGTCCCTTGGCCAAATTGATATGGACATTAAGTATGGTCATTAAGCATCCAGAAAGGCTGTTACACCAGCCTGATACTTTTTTTTTCTGGTTATACTTTCATTTTGGATGCTTAAGGCCACACAGCCCAGATTAACCAAGGTTTTTGTTTTCTCAAGGCCACTTGAGGATCTGGTCCTCAGGGATCACTCAGGTTTTAGAGGGGGAGGGAGCCCCTGGCTCCTTTTGGCTTTTCACTTACCAGTTCCATCCACTCAATGACAAAGTCAGGTCTTGCTAGACCAGGCTTCCCTTTTTGAAGCATGAGCTCTTTATAGACTGGACCCTGGCTGAAGTCCCATTAGTGGATCTCCAAGACCTCCCTGCACAGGAAGACTGGTGACTCATATTTGCAGGACATTTCAAGAGATACCCCCATGCATAGTCCCCTGGGACTTGGTTGACCTCTGAGGGCAAGGAACAAAGCTCCATGCCAATTTGGCTGAGGGACCTAAGGGATAACTTTGTTCCAAATATATATATTATAAACAAGGACTATAATTTATATATGAAAATTATCTATTGCTTAATCCTTACCAGATAAAATCTTTTTCTTAGGGGATGGAGAGATGGCTCAGCAGTTAAGAGTACTGTCTGCTCTTGGAGAGGACAGGGGTTCAAATCCCAGCCACCCACATTGCATCTGTCAACTATCTGTGACTTTAGTTCCAGGGGATCTGACTCCCTCTTCTGATCTCTGTGAGCATTACATGACACAGATATAGTTACATATATGCAGACAATATACTTATACACATAAAATAAAAATAATAAAAATATTTAAAAAATCCTTTTCTTTAGTTCTTTAGTATTAATTTTCTATTAAATTAGTTAATTTAGTATTAATTTTCTGTTAAACTGAGAATTTTTTAAAAGTTTATAAAAGGCTCCTTATGGAGAAAAAGAGTTTGAAAAATGCTGGCCTAATGTTAGAACTCTTTGAGAGTGATGAGTTCTGTCAAACTCTGATAAAACACACGACTGCATTTCAGCAAAAGGTGCTTGTTGGCCCTGCTAGTCAGCATCCTCTAGAGTTTAAAATAGATGGATTTGAGTTTGTATACAGAGGGCAGGAAGTCCAACTATCCAGCAATCTGGCCCTTCTTTGAGACATGCTTAGATTCTTTCAGGGCCCCCTCAAAGCATTTTAAGATGTTTGGGACCAGTCACTCCTTTAATGAAACCCAGTAATTTAGAAGAATTAATGTTCCTTGAAGTGATGAGTTTTTATGGTTTCCCCAAAAGTTCTAATTTATTTCACAGTTAAACATTGTGAAGTGGGGAACAAAAGCAGTATTCTGAGAGTATCCCATCCCCTTCCTACCATTGAAGAAAGGCCTCTCTCATTTTAGCATGTTTCTTTTTATTTGAGTGTATGTCTCCTGTGGAAAAAGGCTTGAAGTCATAGTTCTTGTTTGAAGGTCAAAAGTAAATATTCTTCTGACAGATTTTACTCAGCCTTGGGTATTAGAAAAGTCATGCAATAAAATAACGAATATATATTATACAACTACAGACTCTAGACCAATAACTTCTGTTTCCTCTGACCACGTTTTTTATCACTAATACTTTTAAAAATCAAACCTGGTTGGAATCCTTTGAGACATTAAACTTTTATTAAGAGAACATGGTAGATGGTAGAATGTATAACAACTGACGGACTTTGAATTTGAATTTGGTAGACTGCTTGGTTTTCTTGATCTCTTCTATCCTGCATCAGGGCACCATCCGAGGACATGATCTACTCTGGGAGAGGAAGCCGTAGGGCCTTTCCGGGGTGGAGCCACATGCTTGGCTTCTAATATGAGTGATGGGTTAAAACATCTCTCAGCCGGGCATGGTGGCACACGCCTTTAATCCTAGCACTCGGAAGGCAGAGGCAGTTCAAGGCCAGCCTGGTCTACAGAGTGAGTTCCAGGACAGCTGGGGCTATAGGGAGACCCTGTCTTGAAAAGATTAAAAAAAAATCTCTCAAAACCAGAAAACACTCATTCAGTGCGGAGGACCAGGTCTCTCCAGTCTTGTTGGTCAGGGTCACCAAGCGGAGATCAATCTAGGAAAATAGTCTCTGCTCCACACAGCTGCTCACTGCTCTGGAGAGAAAGGCTTTTCATTTCCTGTATCTCTGGGTTGCTTGGTCTGCTTCGCTGGGACTTCCTGTCATAGGCTGTTCTGAAGATTCTAAAGACTTCCTTGCCTCTCCTGCTTAATTTTCCTCCTACTAGTTTCCATGAACTTTAAACAAAAGTGTAAATGGAGGGTGGGCTCACTGGAATTGAGGCCAAGAAGATATTTTACCACAGAATTACTTTCTAAATGAATTCACATTTCTCACATAACTTTTAAGTAACTTTAGTTACAGAATTAAAAAAATAAAACAAGGCAAGAATGGAAGAGAAAGAAAGGCCTTTTAAAAGTCAAAATAAAAGTTTTATTGGGTTCAGTTCTGAAAATAGAATTTATGGATATAGCTTTGTAGATATGGCAGGACAAAACCAGTGGGTTTGCATGCATATAGAACTTTTACTTTAAACTTGTTCTGGTGTCTCATAGAGGAAATTATTTTGGCTTTTTTTTTAATCTTTTGAGAACTTAATAGAGTTCATACTTTTAAATTTTAGTATTTCAAACATCAGTGGCTGTTTAATAGCATATAGGACATATATTATCTCTGTTAAATACATGATGTAAGGGCCTAGACAGCCAATTCCATAAGCCATTCGCAATGACAGAAAACTCACATGGAACTTTGTACGTTTAGCTCTTCTCATTTCCAATTAAAGCACAAGCAATGGAAATATTTAATTTTTTACATTTACTAAATATTTAATATTTTACATTGATAACATGAATCACTCATTAAAAAGTATTCTAACCCCAAAGCTCAAAGCCGTTGATAAGAATATTCACCTTTGCTGGGCGTGGTGACACACGCCTTTAATCCTAGCACTTGGGAGGCAGAGGCAGGTGGATCTTTGTGAGTTCAAGGCCAGTCTGGTCTACAGAGCAAGTTCCAGGACAGCTGCGGCTACAGGGAGACCCTGTCTTGAAAATACCAAAAAAAGAAGAATATTCACCTTTTATTTAGGAGTGGTTTAGCATTTTTTATTTATTTATTTTTAAAAGGTTGTTCCCTTTTTTTTAAGTTCTTTTTTTTTTAAATTTATTTTTGTATGTGTATGAATGTACTGTCTGCATGTAGGTTTGTGCACCCGTGTCGTGCAATGCTGCGGAGGTCAAAAGAGGGTCTTGGATTCCCCTGGAACTGGAGTTCTCCTGGAATCGGAGTTACAGACAGTTCTCAGCTGCCATGTGGGTGCTGGGGATCGAACCCGGGTCCTCTGCAAGAGCAGTCGGTGCTCTTAACCACTAGGCTATGTCTCCAGCCCCATGGTTTAGCATTTAAAAAATCATTTTGTTACATAAAGTATCTTATTTGATTTTTTCAACAATGTGTCACCTAGGACTGCCAAGCCTTATATAGTGGATATACTAGTCCCAAAATAGAATTTGTCTATAATTACATTCATTTCTGACCTTGAATTGATGGGAATAGTCATATTTCAATGCTCCACTAGAGTAACATTTCCAATAAGCACGACTTCTAGCAGGTGGCATCAGAGAACAGACCGTGTAGAGGAAGTTCCTCTGGGGGCATGAGTGGAGCACAGTGGATCCCACCCACCCTGCAGGCATGACTGGGCACAGCGGATCCCACCCACCCTGCAGTCCCATCGCTGCCCACCAACACGATACAATGGCATCCACTCATCATAACAACCCAGACTTCTCCCTCATCAGCCAGGCAGGTGGGTTCTTGAGTACTATGACATTCTAAGAGCTCGGGAAGGAAAGGCCGAGAACAGAACAACTTCCAGTTTCCCACGAACATTGCCACAGTCCGTCCCTCATTCCTGTCTGTGTTGCCCGCTGATACCCTTAGGACATGAGGATATTCTCGTGGAGCATGTGGCTCCCTTCCTAGAGGCTGTGGTCCTTTTCCCTCGGGGCTTCTGGAAAGAGTTGCTCTGGTGGGTCTCACGTTTGGACCTTGGAAGTCAGGAAGGCGCTCTTCCAGACAAATCCAGACCCGCCTTTGGGTCCTTCTGCTTCAGCCCTGCTGCTAACCTGTTGGAGACTACCCTGTTGAAGAGGAGTGACCAAAGGAAAAGAACATGGGGTAGAGAAAATTATCCACCCGTAATTGATGTTTATTTATTCACTTATTTTTGAGGGAAGGTCTCCTGTATCACAGGACCGGCCTCAAACTCACTGTGATGTCATTGAACTGCTGATCCTTTTGCTTCTTCTCATGTGCTGGAATCACAGCACACACCACTCTACCTGGTTTATGTGGTGCTGGTGATACATGATACTGAATGCCTGGGGCCCCATGCATGCCAGGCAGACATTCTAGCAACTGAGCTACATTTCCAGCCCACTTCTTACTGGCTTTAATGAAAAATCAGCTTCTATAGAAGTCGGAGCCAGGATAAGTTTGTGAAGAAGTGACTCTGCCAGCTCTTTCACATTACAGCATGACAAAAAGAGTTAGATGTTAAATGACCAGACAAAAGAGACAGGTCAAGTCTGCCCATAGTGTGAATGGACTATCAGAGCAATGTGATTAAGAATCAAAATGCAGTCACTTCACTTTTCATTCTCACTGTATTGGATTAATGCTCGTCTCCTGGGAGCAATGGAATCCAGTACTTCTGTGATCCCTGTGATGGGGCGCTCTCTGGTAAATGTTAACCTGGTCTTGCATATCTGACTATCTCACTATGCTTTCCTTCATGTGGAGCATACTGACGGCCCAGTGCTTTGATCTGTTCCTTTCTGTGTTTTGGAAAATGACACATGTTTTAAAATGCATAGGAAAAAAAATGCATCTAAATATGGAGAGGGGTGATACTGGTGGAAGTGACATCTCCAAACATGTTGTTTGTGGTGAGCTCTAAAGTCCAAATGGAAATTAATAGGAGAAAAGTCTAATGGGAGGAGATGAAAGAAATAACAGCCCTGTCTACCTGTGGGGCCATTTCTAGAGGTGATGGACATTTGGGACAGTGACTAAATGGGGTAGGTGATCTGCCCTGAACATGAGTTGCCCCTTCCAGTGGGCTGGTACTCAGACCAGGAGCTGCCAGTGGATGCCAGCCTGCATCTGTGTGCAAGCCCCTTCTGAGGGACTGTGTGGGTGGCTACTGCCATCACTTTCAGCTTTGCAATGTGGACTTAGCATTCCAGAGACTTCTTTAGCTCCCCAAAGACTTCCCAGGTCTTTAGTGCTTCTTGGATTAGACAGGTGCTAGGTTCTCTGCCTCTCCAGCATGCAGATGGCCAGTGTTAAATTACTCAACCCCTATTTTGTAACCAAATCCAATTTAAAATATTTTATTTCCATTTTATGTATATGAGCGTTTTGCCTACATGTATGTAAGTGCATCCTCATCATGCAGTCCCTGTGGAGGCCAGAAGAGGGCATTGGATCCCCTGGACCCGGTGTTAAAGACAGCTGCTAGCTGCCATGTGGATGTTGGGAACCAAACTCAGGTCTTCTCCAAGAGCAGCAAGTGCTCTCAACCACTGAGCCATCTCTCCAGCCCCCTAATAAATCTATTTTTATAATACATACATTTCATTGATCTGACCTTCTAGACAATATAGGCAGCTCGTTGACAGAACTGAGTACGTTTTGTCACTTCTGGAGTAGAAAGTGCAAGGGCAGGGGTAGCTGCTTGGGACAGAGGACAAAGGAGCTGGAAAACAAAAATGAAGAAAGGAACGCAGGCAGCTTTGACTAGCTATGGCAGGTAATAAGTAACAGTGGCTTTAAGAAGATGGCATTAGTTTTTCTCATGTTGGATGGCTGATCTTGGTTGTTAACTTGATTAGATGTGGAATTAACTAAAATGTGTGGGATCTTCTTGATCAGATTAAAGCCAGAAGACCCACCCTAAGTGCGGGAGGCACCCCCTGGTGGCAGCCCATATGAAAGGGCGTGGCAGGAGGGAGCTTGTTGCTTGCTTGCCTTCACAATCACTGCTAAGTGTATCTATCCTTTTTTGGGGGTATATTTATTTATTTATTTATTTATTTACATTAAAACCAAAATCTTTTTTTTTCCTTTGTTTATTTTTTTAAGGGATTCTACAATATAATAGCACAGTCATTTTCAGATAACATTGACATTGCTCAGTTTGCCATACAATTAGGTAATTGGTGCATTTTTTTTGAAGTGAGCCAAATTATTAAGCATAAGCAATGAATGTAACATTCATCTAAGATCAATTTGCAAGTATCTATGTCCAAATTTTGAACAACCCAAGGTCCCCATAGTCCAGTTGGAGAACCTTGTATGCACAAGTATGTTAATCAAATAGGAGTCCAGTCTATATTGCTATAGTCTCAGGATTCACCCCAATCTCTCTGCAGCCCTTAAACTCTACCATGCCTCCTCTTCTGCAAGTTGTTCCCTAGGCTTTGGGGAAGGGGCACAAGTGGGTGAGAAGTAAAACAGTTTATTTTCTCTGGAGATGTCATTTTGGACTCTAGTCTGTTCAGGCTGTTCCCCTTCATGGGTAGACAGCTTCTCCAGGGATACCTTTTTAATCCTACTAACAAAGCACAAGCAATTAGATGTACAGGCATTTAAGCAGTACTAATTATTATGGCAAGCTAAGCTGTGAGCATAGACACAGATGCTTGGATGGTATGCTAATCCACAAACTAGTTTCTCTATAAAGGGTGACAAGTTCTTATTGTGGCTTATAGCATCTCCTAACCACTAGAGGACATAAGCTTGAGGCATCCCCTGTGAATTATTCCTCCAAGGAGAGAGCTAACAGCCAATTAGATTTGGGATACATATAGACAGATGGCTGCCACTGTTGCACAGTATCTCCAGGCAGTTGAGGTGTAGCTGATACTGATGGAGGAGTCTTGCTTGTCTCAAGGAGACCAATATTTTGCTGTATTGCTTTTGTGGCCTTTGGTAATGCTCTCCGGCATTTCAGAGGCCAATTGTACATTAGCAAGTGATGTCTCAAAACATTTTTTCATGCTTATACCAGGTCTTCTACAACAGGGACTTACCACTTTCTCCATGCATCTATCCCACTTATAGGCAAAAGGCTTTTTATACTTTGGGGGGCTTGGATCCCCTAGCCAACATCTCCTAGGCAGAATAATCCATTGCTGATATCAGAGCTTTCCTGTATTAATATATTTTGCTTAATTACACAGCTTATAAAGACTTTACTATTGAATTTGGCTCTAAATAGAGAATTACCCTTTCACAGTTCCTATGCCTATCAGTCAATTAAAAAAGGGTAGTTTTACCTATTTTATAAGAAATTACCACTATAACAGTTGGCTCTAATTTACAGTTAGGGAATGACTTCATTACCATCATGTTTTTCTTTTTCCTATAAAGGGGAGGGGTAGGAAGGTTTCTCAGCATCTAGAAGGTAAACTTCATTAGGGCCCATTATAAACAGTTAACCCAAATAGAATTCAGAGAGATGCTCAGTGACTGTGACTCAGGAAGTCTGAGGTTTCTCTTTCTTTAATGTTCAGATGGGTCAGCCTCTCTGCAGCATTTCCCAGTCCATCCTGCACAGCCAACAGTTGTATATTTTCAGGCATTTAGATTGGTGTTTTTACCTGTGGGAACATACAAATCTCCTCCCATTGTTAGTTTCAAGATCTCAAAATTGAAAATTTATCAATAGGTTTGGAACATAGAGTTTTCCATTTGTATCCCAGAAGGGATACTACCCCACCTCCCACCTCCCTATTTTCGTTTTTTAAATTTTTATGTTTTGACCTATAGATGCCTAAGTTGTATTACACATACCCATAAACAGGAGCCAAGGCATAAGTTTTCATTAAATTAACCCAAACAGTTTATCATTGACTGTATGCTACTTATTTGGGAAGTAAACTTAAACTTAATTCCTTTAAATTATCCTACAAGTGGGGCTGGAGAGATGGCCTAGCGGTTAAGAGCACCGACTGCTCTTGCAGAGGAGCCGGGTTTGATCCCCAGCACCCACATGGTGGCTAAGAACCGTCTGTAACTCCAATTCCAGGAGAACTCCAGCTCCAGGGGAATCTGACACCTTCTTCTGACCTCTGCAGCATTGCATGACACGGGTGCACAAACCTACATGCAGACAGTACATTCATGCACATACAAAAATAAATAAAATTAAAAAAATAATAAACAAATTATCCCACAAGTAAAAGAAAGTGTTACAAGGTGATATTGTATAACCCAGAAAAATATAGAGACCATTTGTGTACCTTAACCCCAAAGTTATTGTTGGAAATTCAATACAAATTATAAATAAAACAATTAACATTTTATATTCCCAATTAGTTCAAATGTATAACCATTCTCAACAAAACCTACAACCAAATTTAACTAATCTAAACATTTCACTAAGCCTTAAAATATCCTATACTATGTGTACAAAGCTTGGGCAGAGTTGAATACCTGCCAAATAAATTTTACCTAATATACACTTTGCTCTTTAAAGCTATATGACTAGACTATGACTTCAGAGAAATCAAGTCCATTAACTTATATGGTTTATTTTGTATTTCTGTGTAAATCTCTACTGAAATACCTCTCTATACAAATATATATTATTTTTAAGTATACCATTTTAAATTGCAAGAGTGGATTTTAATGACTTAAACTTACAGAGTGGATTTTAATGACTATCTTTCTCCAAGATCTTGGCCTTCTTCAGGCCTGGCATGAAAACCTGCTTGAAAAACAAACGATGAATGGTATCCCTCATCTGTGGATGCTAGTGTCAATAACCCAGTTGTAAATATTTCTTGTGGAGAGGGATGCATATTAAAAGAACAACAACAGAAAGACTGCACAAGTATCTATCCTTTTTTATGGCTCCAGGCAGCACTTCAGATTTTCAGAAATGAAGGGAAAAGCAAGAAGGGAAGGAAGTGCACAGGCAGCTGCTGAATCTGCTTTTTAAGGAGTTTTCCTGGGAGTCTCAGCCGAAACTTCTACTTATGTCTGATCATTCAGAATGCTATCAGAATTAAAAAATATTTTTCTAGTTTTTCTCCCTTTTCTCTCTCTCTCTCTCTCTCTCTCTCTCTCTCTCCCTCTCTCTTTCTCTCTCTCAAACATGCACACACATTCTAGGGATTCACTTTGCCTGGATAAATTTGGTATCTAAATCTATTTTCCTGGGCCAGCTGCTGTGGCCACTGTAGTGACTGACATGATCTGGGCCCTTATTATCCCTGAACTACAGCCATAGTTTCTGATGTAATTTCACCATCCCAGGCCCTCACCAAGAGACTTCAGTCTTTTCATTATCTACAAGCTGGCTTTCAAGACTCTTCCTCAGTGTGACTCCAATTAAATTCATCAAAAGCATATTAAGTAGCTATCACACCAGAGCCCATCTAACCACTGCCAGCTGCCTTTCTCAAGCTCTCTTGTCTGTGTACACTGGACTGGTCTAAGCTCCTGAGACAAGCACAGTCCTTTCACATTCTGGATTCTAGCGTACCCCAAGATACTGCCCACCTCCTAGTTTCTTAGATGGTGCCTTCACACTAACCTGGGATTACTTCCTCCTTTTTAAAAAGTGTGAGGGGGCGTTGGGGAGGGGTTGTCAGCTGTGGGGTTCCTGCCTTGGAGTAACCAGCCTCCTTAACCCTCAGTGTGGCCGTGGAGCTGGGCCATAGCAAGGTGGGGATTGGGAGGAAGCAGAGGTCCTTGGAGCATGCAGTGAATTCCACAGATCGAAAAAGACCCAGAGCAAGTGTCTGAAGGGCAAGCTAATTTTATTGCAGGAAGCTTAGGGACTTGTATAGCAGCTTTGGCTGGCCTTTTGACAAGGATGTGGATGGGATAGAGGGAAAGTCTATGTGCGCTTTGCAAGTCTACGTGTACTTTGAAATGGCTAAGTTTTATGGTGGGTACACCATTTGTCTCCTGAGATTAGGCTTTCATGGTGGATGCACCACTTGTCTCTTGAGACTAAAGTGTGTGTGACTCAGGAAAGAGAAGCCTAGGAAGCTACACTTCCTGGGAGGTGGGCTTCCAGTGCCTAATGTCCAAATGGCATGTGGGGGTGGCTTCAATATCTCCAGACCTTCTAGGCTATCAGGGTAAGAGGCCAGCCCACTTATACCTCAGCCATCATGGAATCATCAGGCCCCACATGTGTGTGTGTGTGTGTGTGTGTGTGTGTGTGTGTTGTATGTATGTGTGACTGTAAACGTACCATAACAGACATAGAAGTCAAAGGACAACTTACAGGAGTCAGGTCTTTCCTTCTATCATGTGGGTTCTGGGAATTGAACTCAAGTTGTCAGGCTTACAGCAGGAGCCCTTTTCATCTGAGCCTTCTTGCCAGCCTTCCTTCTTTCAATTCATGATACTCATTAACAAAACCAAGTTAGCAATTAGAAATGAACTTTGTTGCTACTTGTTGCTACTAGTTTGATACAGAGCTCTTGTTTTAAGTTTCCATAGTATGCTTTATCTCATTTTCATATTATCCACTCCTAAACAAACAAACAAACAAACAAACAAAAAGCAAAAACAAGCCTTCAGATATGTTTGATGTTGAAGAAAGAAAATCAACTAAGGAAAAAAAATGAAAAGGAAAAGAAAACCTGGTAAATGAGAGATTGTAAATTAATGACTTTGAAAGGGTTCAATTGTGGGGTTGGAGAGATGGCCCAGTAGGTAAAAATGCTTGCTGCATAAGCACAAGGATCTAAGGTCACACCCTCAGCAACCACATAAAAAGCTGGGTGAGGCTGTGCATGTACCTGGAGCTCCAGAACTGTGGGGAGCAGAGAGAAGAGGGGAGCTGGGCGGGCTGGTTATCAACCGAGCTCCAGGTTCAGTGAGACACCCTGAATACTACAGTCACTTTCTTCTATAGATGGAGAGACTGGTGCCATGGAGACTTAACCAAATATTATTCTGGACACTAAGTAGGTGTTAATAATGAGCTGCTCAGTAGCTTAGTATCTGTCCCAGCAAGTGAAGCGTGTGTAATTGTTAATCTTGCTTATTTAAATAGAGGAAATTCAAATTTCTCATTACCAGTCAATTTAGATCCACAGCAGGTGGATATCCTCAGAAAAGTAAAAACAGACTGGCAGTTTTAATTATACTTCAATAGTAGTCAAATTGCCCAAGAAAATATAAAACTGTGAAGAATTAATCTTGAATATAGCAAAAAATTTAAGCCAGAATTCTGTTATACAAATGATCAACCTAGCTTTATGGTTTTATTCTCAAAATATATAAAATAGGCCTTTGACTTTTAATAAAAGTTATGAGGATTATTAAGGCTTGTGATCTGTTTGACTTTGGAAACAATGATTAAGTGCAAGGTAGATGTGTGAAGTTTGCTCTTTAGATGTGGCATTTGAAGAGGAATTAAAATTCTTTCCTAGGCCTGATGGCTTTGAATATATATGGGACTTGTACTTAAGCACAGAAAAAGTCTGTTATGAATCATGCTGGAATAAGTTTCAAACTGGAGAATATTTTGCCTTTCTACTTCATATAAGTCTGTCCAACAAGACTGGCTCACACTTGAAAAATTCATGTTAAGGAAGCTGGAGAGATGGCTCAGAGATTGAGAGGACCTTCTTGCAGAGGACCCAGGTTGATTCCCAGCATCCAGATGGCAGTTCCAGGGGATCCAACGCCCTCTTCTGGCTGTGTGGGCACAGGTATACTTATATGCAGACAAAACACTCAAACACATAAAATAAAATAAATCAATAAAAAATTCATGTTAAAATCTTTCACAATCTGGGCTGGAGAGATGGCCTAGCGGTTAAGAGTGCCGACTGCTCTTACAGAGGACCCGGGTTCGATCCCCAGCACCCACATGGCGGCTAAGAACCGTCTGTAACTCCAATTCCAGGAGAACTCCAGTTCCAGGGGAATCTGAGACCCTCTTCTGACCTCTGTGGCATTGCACGACACGGGTGCACAGACCTACATGCAGACAGTACATTCACACACAAATAAATAAATAAAATATTAAAAAAAAAACCTTTCACAATCAGAATTAATATCAGCATCTGCAGCTGCTTGTGGAATTGGGTCAGGATTCATCTTGAGGCTCTGGATACCCTCTGCTTCTGGAGAGGAGCTTGAGGCCCACAGTTGCCTGTGCCCTGTTAGCAGCAGAAGGCCTCCTCCCAGGATCAGTGGTCAGCTGGCTGCTGCTTTTCATGTGCTGACCTTTGAATCCTAACTCTGGATGGATCTCCCCGTCCTGTGTCTACCTACTGGCCCCTGGAAACCCTCACCCTTCTACTCAGCTAAGTCCCCTCGGGCTGTTCTCTTTCATGTCTCCTTCATTACATAAGGCAGATCCTGGCCAGATCTTGTCCCAAGCCTCTTGACTCCATTGATTACATGCCTGGCTATAGTATTTACTTAATGGAGCCCCCACTGCCCACTTCTGAATGAATTTGGATCACACATCTTTTAAAATGAGCCATAGAATTGTTCTTATGTTATCAGAACAAGGATTAGTAGGTAAATTTAAAGGTTGATTAAAACATAAAAATCATAAAAATGATAAGTACACATCTTGAGCATTTTATTTTAGCTAAAAACATTTGAATGTAGACTTATTTACTGATCTTTTGAGGAAGAGCTAAAGTCTCTCTGATTAGAATTGTGAATGTATTTATTGTGTAATACATAAAAAGTTTTACCTTTGGATTCTTTATAGTAGAGGGCAAACTTACAGAGGATTTTAAATCTAAATTGTAGAATTTTTTGTTTGTTTGTTTTGGGACAGTCTCACTATGTAGCCCTGGCTGGCCTGGAACTCACTATGTAGACTAGGCTGGCCTTGAACTCACAGAGTTCCACCTGCCTCTGCCTCCTGAGTTCTGGGATTAAAGGTATGCACCACCAGACCTGGCCTTGAATTTTTATAGTCTCAATCTCTTAGTTTTCTTGCTTATACTTAAATTGATTACAACTTTGTTCTGTGTAACAATTGGCTTTTATCAATTCTTTCCAAAGCATTTTACTTTGTTTATATACTCATGTACCACTGATTTATACAATATATATTATCATATATAATGATAACTAGAACAAGGTCAGACACCAGTTTGGAAACAAATGTAGCTAATTTTTGTTAAATGCATATCAATTGGTAGGGGTAGAGATAAGAAAACAGTATCCGAGGAGTGACCATTCCAACTACCATAACACCTTTCCAGATGTTCTGAGGAAGGAAGGGAGTGCATCAGTGGAAGTACCTGAACATCAGAGGGCTAGAGCATCTCCTACTTTAGGTGACTCAAGAGCAAGAACTCTGCCTTGACTCTAGCAACAGATGAACGAATCTGATTGGGTCACATCTCTCCCATGAGACTGATTGCTGTTTCCAAGGACACAGCTTTGGAAAGTCAACTTGCATCATACAGAATGTGAAGAGTAGAATGTATGATTATAATAATCTATGTTACTTTTCTTGGTGTGATAGAATACCTGAAAAAGCATCTTAAGGGAGGAAGGATCTACTCTGGCTCACAGCTTGAGAGTGTAGTTCTGGCTCTTGAAATCTTAGCAGACGAGGCTCAGCCACCCATCCCAGTATGCCAGTTAAAGAGATGAGTAGTGGTGAAGGGCTGGGAAGGATCCAACCAACGTGGCCATGTTGGGAAGAGGAACATAAAAGAGGTTCAGTGACCCCAGGTGTGTCTCTCAGGTACTGACAAAATCTTCAAGTTCAAATAGAGCAGGAATTGGGTCAGCAATCAAGAAGCATGGAGTCTTGGTCAAATCATGGTTTGATTGGCCACTGTCTCAGTTCTGGTTCTGAAAGCTGGTTTCAAGAAGTCCTAATGGCTTCAAGGGACTTATGGCTGGTTTCCATAAGATAAATGCTTCTGCTCGAGGGTGACCTCAACATGGGCTGATTTGTCTGTGAGGCTCTGCTGGTCCTGGAATCCAAGATGCCAAAGTTTAAGACAGTAGAGACTTTGGGGTACATTTGTGTGTGGCAGGGGTTGGGAGACGGGAATCTGGAACTAGACCTGGAAAAAGCTGAGAGTAGATCCCTTAGACATTCTTATCCTTGTGCTTTTAGCCTGAAAGGAGCTGAGATAGGTTACCGACTGAACAAATAATGAGTGGTTGAAAACTGTGCCTGTGTGCAGAATTAAGCAGGAGTTAGACCCAAACTTGTAAGACAAAGGGGACAAATGTGAAATTAAGGCAAGGCTGTATCTTGCTTTCAGTCCACAAGTGAAGAACTAGTGATTTTTAGCAAAAGCAAGTTTAAAAAGCTTGTTATACGAATTAATTCATCCTTGTATCATGTTTTGTGAGTTTATGCAATCGATTGAACCTCAATGTAGGAGTTGGCATTCGTTCATATTCAGTTCATCTTAGTATTCTCAGAAGATTTTACCAAAGTTAGTCAATAAATATTTGTTGCATTGAAATGATTTTTGTTTTGCTTTAGGCTGCGAGGACAACTTAACTGAAACATTTTGAATTTTTAGTGATTTATATTCTATAATACTTCAACCCTTCCACCTTGAGAAGCGATTTGACATGATGACCTTGATTCTGTTTTCTTGCCCTCTGTGTACTTTCTGTAAATAAGACAAATATTCTGTTTCTGAATCTATAATATGTGTGAACCAGAAATGCCTTTAAGCCAACGTTGCATGTGCTTTCTTCTTTAATGAGCAAGATGTGACCATCAAGCATGCTAAAAGCAAAAGGGAGCCCTCGATGTGATTTTAAAACCATGACAAATAAGAACACAGTCTTTCCTTGGAAGGTTCATCAGCGTGACTCCTACCTGACATGGGAGGGGTACATTTCTGGAGCACTGTAAGTTAGTGCCTGGCCTGGGACCCACTGAGGTTGAAGAGTTGAATCTCAATTTCAAATAAGGCTATCTTGTGTTTTGAGAAGAATTTTAGAATTATTTCAAATCAAATTTTTTAAAGCTATTTCCAAAAATACACAGAGAAAGACCTTTGCACAGCACCAGGAGAGAGAGAAAAACCCTCAGAATTAGTAGCACCTATGCTTCCCTGTGTCAATTGTGCGGGTTACTCCAGCCCTCCAAGAGACAAGCCCTGGGTTACTTAGGGCCTCCGCTCCCCATCAACAGATGGAGGGTAAGGAAGAGGTAGAGCCAAGATCAGGGAAAAAAAAGGTCTGTAATGATTGTATTTTCCACAATTTTTTCTTTTAATTCTGTGCTGGGTGGCCGCATGTAAATAGACCTCTCTAATGGACATTTAGTTACCATCGGCCCTGAAGATTTAATCCATTAAATGCCTTCTATAGAAAAAGGACACAATGCCCCACCATGCAGAGGGTCAACCTTAACAAATAAAGCACAATCCCAATGGAACAGTGCATGTGGAGAAATCCAAACAGCCTGGGAGGGTGAAAGGCTCTTTGCTGTTTATGGGTTTATTTATTTTTCAGAAGGGAAACTAAACTGGGAGCCTGATGCTTGTGCTAATCTTTTTCTTCCCCCTTATTTTCCTCCTTGCTGAGGAAGGAAGCCATTCAGGAGACAAGTGGGCTCTTATCCAGGGCTCCTTATCATCAGCCAGAGGAGCCTGTACTGGAAATGAAATTCAGAGCCACAACTGGGAAACCTTAATTGAGCGTCTTTCTTTTGATGTCCTGCCTCCACAAAGAGCCTGGAGCTGGCAGGTCCTCTGGCCAACATCACCCCTGTTTAATCTCTAACACACCAAAAGCAGATGCTCCATGGAATGGGAGCTTTTATGAAAGGCTTTTAGTAAGGCTTCTCAGCCTTCCATATGTGGGCCAGGCAGAGGGAGGGATGCATTTCGGAAAAGCCACTGATCAAAGACATGGAGATTTTAGCACTGGGGGCTTTTCTGCCTGACACACCCCAGTCAGGGGTCTGCAGAGTGGGGGTGCTCTCAGCTCCCTGAGGGGCTTCAACATCCTGACCTTTTCCCTTTTAAACACCTGCCCAGAGCTTCAGGACCAGGTCTCCTCCTGTTCCTCCAAGTCAGGGAAACCAAAACTGATGTTCTTATATTTTTCTTAATCCATTTTGGGTTATTTGAGACAGAAGAGTTGTCAGAACTCTGATAGAATATTTGAGAGATGAGGTAATTGCTTCATTTGGAGTTGATATGCAGGGACTCAAAAACCAGGCAAATCCATATAACTGCCCTTTAAGTGAACGGTATATAAATCTTTAAATGAGAGTACTACTAAAATGAGACAAGCTTGTCATACAAATTCAGTGCATAAAACCGTGGTGGCCTTGGCATACATATTCTGAAAAGCTCTAAATTTTTTTGTTCATTTATTAAATTCATTCCAGTTTAAGCCTGAGGATGCCTCTCAACCTTAGTTAGTCTTCATATGGTCAAATGAAACCTGGCTGGGTACTAGAGTAAGTGAATGCTTAGCTTGAGAGCACAGTCTTTTATTTTATTTTATTTTATTTTATTTTATTTTTATTTTTTAATTTTATTTATTTTTGTGTGTGTATGAGTGTACTGTCTGCATGTAGGTCTGTGCACCCGTGTCGTGCGTGCAATGCCGCGGAGGTCAGAAGAGGGTCTCGGATTCCCCTGGAACTGGAGTTCTCCTGGAATTGGAGTTACGGACGGTTCTCAGCCGCCATGTGGGTGTCTCAGCCGCCATGTGGGTGCAGTCGGTGAAGAACACAGTCTTTTAAAGCAAGTGATTCCTAAGAGGGCTGGAGAGATGGCCTAGCGGTTAAGAGCATTGACTGCTCTTGCAGAGGACCAGGTTCAATCCCCAGCACCCACATGGTGGCTGAGAACCATCTGAAACTCCAATTCCAGGAGAACTCCAGTTCCAGGGGAATCCTACGCCCTCTTCTGACCTCTGTGGCATTGCATGACACGGGTGCACAAACCTACATGCAGACAGTACACTCATACACATAAAAAACAAAAAACAGTTAGTCACAGTAGCTGGGTGCTGCCAGCCAATCCCAGGAAGCCAACTCATTCATATAAGGCAAAACACTGAGCTGTAACCCAATGAAATGGTCTCTGTATGTAGTCACTTCTATTTTCTGTTTATAAGTGTTGTGGATCAGGTTACAACTCTGAAGATCTTGAGCCTCTTTTGATTTGGAAGACATCTTTTTTTTTTTTTTTTTTTTTTAATTTCTGTATGTGTATCAATGTACTGTCTGCATGCAGGTCTGTGCACCCGTGTCGTGCAACGCCGTGGAGGTCAGAAGAGGGTCTTGGATTCCCCTGGAGCTGGAGTTCTCCTGGAACCGGAGTTTCAGACGGTTCTCAGCCGCCATGTGGGTGCTGGGGATCGAACCCGGGTCCTCTGTAAGAGCGGTCGGCGCTCTTAACCGCTAGGCCATCTCTCCAGCCCCTGGAAGACATCTTAATTCAAGAATCGGGAGTAAAACCCTATTCAGATCTCTGACTTTGTGGTGATTTTGCCTTTGGACAGATACATTGTTTAGTTATCCCTGAGAGTGGAGAGATCTTAGCTGCCTTCAAGATTGGCTGAGCCCAGCCCAGAGAGCTTTATGCCAAAGCACAAAGTCAAGATCTTGTCAGTTGCTGAAGTAAAAACATGCCTTGGTGAAGTAACTGTGTGGTTGGACATGGTTTAAGTGTGTCCCCAGAAGAGATGTGTGTCATGTACTTGAAGTTTGGTCCCCAGGGTGTGATGCTAAGGGAGAACTTAAAGAGGTGAGATCTTGTCAGTCGTCATCTCCCCAACTCAGCAAAAACTCAGCCTCATCAATATAATATGAAAATACTCTTCCTCTCCTGTTGAGTTTATAGAGAACTCTCCCTGCTAAGGTTCTAACATAACAAAGAATGTTTCTTTGTGACTTTCAAACTGCAGAGGACAGCCTCCTCAAGCTGCATCCTGCCTGTCTCAGAGGATGCTCTGATCTGTCTGGCCACTGGGAAAATAGAGGCCACTCAATGGAGATCTTGCCATGGGCTGGTCCTTTGCATGCACACTGACCTGTACTCAGATGCTCCCTGCATCCTTCTTTCACATCACTATGAAATAAACGGCCTTCTTTCTGTGTAAGGATGTTTACATATACCTTGACCCATGTCCTCAGGGTCAGTGGAGGGAGCAGGCTGCTCCCACCATAATGTGCTGCCACCACAGAACCAGAGCCAATCAGCCCACAGACCTCAGACTGGAATTGCCTAAACAATTGCCTAAACTGAAAGCCAAAATGGGCCTTTCATCTTTTAAAGTCAGGAATCTCAGGTATTGTATTGTTGTAACCAAAAGCTAACAATCCCACAGCTACCACTTGTATCAGAATCATGTCTTTTTTTTTTAAGCAGCATCACTGTGACAACTCCCAGAGTCACTGCTTTATCTCTAGTCTTGCTGGACTCAAATCCACCCCACACTGCCTTCGGAGACAGCCTTCCAAGCTGGAGTTAGTAGGAGACCTCACTGGGTCCTGGATCACCATCTCAAAAAGCCAAAGCAGCAGGCTTCTGAAGCTATGACATCACTAGACAGTCTCAGCTGTCACTGGCTGCAGTAATGCACTGAAAGGCATGCATGATCCAGGCTGGAATGGGCAGATAGTCTTCCCTAAGAGTTTACAGAAGGACTCAAAAGACTCTAGACAGCTAACTCAGTATGTAAACTAACTGACTTTAAAAATATATATCTTATTTATTATTTTTATTTTATTTTATCTTATGTGTATGAGTATATTGCCTGCATGTATCTGAGAGTACCTGTGTCATGCAGGGCTCTCAGAGGTCAGAAGAGGACATTGGATCCCCTAGAATAGGAGCTGTTAGGGGAAAACACAGAAAGACTAAAATAATGAAGACAATTTTATAAAGACTACCTTAGCTAGAGCATACTTGGGCTTTTGGAGAAAGAAAACACATGGCGATGGAGACAGTAGTTGTAACTGCTCTACTGCCTTGGATAGCTAGCTGTGCATGTGTGTGCCACAGAAACCACACTTACAGTGATGTTCACACTGAGGGAATTTCAGCCATTATTTCTCCCAATATTTTTCTGTTCTTTTCTCCTGTCTTACCCATTATAGATATGTGGTTGCCCTTAAAAGAGTACCCACATTTTTCACTTTGCTCTGCTTGCTCAGTTTTCTCTATGGCCTTCAGATTGCACAGACTTTGTCTTCAAGCTTTCTGACTCTTCTACCTGCTCAAATCCACTGAGCCACTCTCCTAGAGTTTTCATTTTGTTTACTGTACTTTTCACTTTCCATCTACTGTTAAAAAATATAGCTTCTCTATACTGATAATCTCTGAGCAATGAGATATTGTTGCCATAAGCATGATTTACTTTAGTTCTTTTACACCTTTTATTTTATTTATTTATTATTTTTTTTAATTTTTTTTTTTATTTCTGTATGTGTATGAGTGTACTGTCTGCATGTGGATCTGTGCACCAGTGTCGTGCAATGCCGCGGAGGTCAGAAGAGGGTCTCGGATTCCCCTGGAATGGAGTTCTCCTAGAATTGGAGCTTCAGACGGTTCTCGGCTGCCATGTGGGTGCTGGGGATTGAACCCGGGTCCTCTGTAAGAGCGGTCGGTGCTCTTAACTGCTAGGCCATCTCTCCAGCCCTCTTTAACACCTTTTAAACTGTGGCCCTGAAGTCTGCCTGTTAAATTGAACATTTAAGTCCTGTCCCAAGAGCTCCTAATTGTTTACCCCACCCTGTTCCCCCACACATGGGTACACGTTGCCTGCCTTATAAGTTTTTTTGCTGTTGTTTTAGGTAATGTTGGGCCAGGCATGTTGGGGAACATGCCTTTAATCCCAGCACTCGGGAAGCAGAGGCAGGCAGATCTCTGTAAGTTCAAGGCCAGCCTGGTCTACACAATGAGTTCCAGGCCAGCTGGGGTTACAGGGAGACCCCTGTCTCAAAAAGACAAAAAAAAAAAAAAAAAATTTAGGTAGTGTTCTGTAGCAGCTCTTGATGTGACTCCTTTTCCCTCCTCTCTGGAGCTTGCTTTTATTTTTGCTTATATGTTTAACTACTTGGATAGACTGTTTTAGTGAGATCTATCTGTCACCTAGCGTGAAGCCTCAGAAGGTGTAGATGTGAGTGTGTACACAGTCTCTCTGACTTTATTTCCCCATCCCTCTGTTTTCTCTCACAGTGTGTATCACTTGGCTGTTAGATGCATTAATTATTCACTGACTGAACTATTATTTTATGAACATGCTCTAGTACATAAAACTGTTTAGCAGCCTGATGTAATTAAATTCAGACCCATTTCCAGGAGTTGCTTTTTAAGGATTTAAAAAATTACGCCAGGCAGAGCTTTCTTGCCTATCTCTTACTTAGTCTGTTTTGGTGAATGAAGTGGTTGGTCTATGGCTTGGTTGCTTGGATTTAATGAAAAGAACCTATTGTTTCCAAGAGCAACCTTACCCTTGATCTTCCCCAAGCTCTGCTATAAATAACAACACTTTCTTTGTTAGGCTTCATAACCTCCCTGCCCCCTCACACACAGCCCCTCCCACTTCTCCAGATAAAATTTCTGAGGGCTGGGTGGGGCATTATCTTTGATCTTGGCTTGCTTCTCCCAGGTGGAGCTTTTACTCTGTCAGTGAGCTGGGGAGATGATGATCAGGTCTCAGGATTCCTGACATTTTGTGCCTGAGGTAGAGACATGTTAGGTCATGGGAGAGTGGCAGGGTAGCAATGGCTAGAGGTAAAGGGAGTTAGGTCAGAAAGTGGTGCTGTACTTTGTTGGTAGTTTTCTTTATTATGTCCTGTGAATGGTGTCCACCCCTGGGAAATGCTTTGACTCAGAGTTAGAGGAGATAAGAAATGCTGAGGGTCTGCCCTTTATTGCAGGGAACTCTAACCCTGATTGGGAGTGAACCAAAGTGAGTCATCTGTCTTGGTCATTCCTAACTGAGCAAAGTTTCACAGAGATCTCTCCCAGGAAGTCCCCGAGCACTTAGTGTCCTGCCTCTGCCACCTGCAATTCTCAGGCAAAACTTGGAAAGAAAAGGCTCTCGGAACCACAGTCTGGGGAAGTCTAGTGAGTTTCCTTAGACTTGCTTACAGAGCGAATGGGGGTAAATAAACATCACTTCCAGGCTGAGCAGCAATCCCCCTCTTCTCATGTTCATCCAAAGTCCCAGCATGAACTCGGTGACTTCTGCCTAAGATGGCAAAATGGCAGCCAAGCCACCATCATGCACTGGCCCTTTCCCGTTGTGCAGTCAAAGTTGTCTGGCCGGTTGGTTGGCCTCCTGGCCCCTTCCTTTCCTTCAGAAGAACCAGTCACATTCACAATCAAGGCAGGAGCTCTTGGGCTTGAGAAAGCATTGGACACATGAGAAAACCTTCATCGTCCAAAGTCCCTCCTTTTGGGAGGACCGCCCACCATATTACACAAGGGAATGGAGAGAGAGTTGTTCATGGCTCAGAAGTTGCAGAATTGTTTTTCAGTTGGAATCAAATTTAAGTAGATTTTCTTGAATAGATTTTTCTTCCTTTGTTGTGTTTTTTGAACAATTTCTAAACATTGCGTTTCATTGCTTTTGGCAGTGGTTCTGCTGCTGCCCTCCTAAAGATACAGGCCTTGGTCATACGGCAGCATTACGGCAGCATCATGGATTAGCATCACGGTGATAACACTCTTCTGGTAGGGGACTCTAAGATAATGCGTCTTCTTCTACACATTTTATTTGTTATATTTATTTTATGTATAAGTGTATTGCTGCACGTATGTAAGCGCACCTGTGTTGTGCAATGCCCATGAAGGTCAGAAGAGGGCATTGGACTCCCCTGGAACTGGAGTTACAGAAAGTTGTTAGCTGCCATGTGGGTGCTGGGAACCCAACCCAGGTCTTCTGAAAGAGCAGTCAGTGCTCTTAGCCACTGAGCCATCTCTCCAGCCCCCATGTGTCTTATTCCAACAAACAAAGTATGTTCCACTAATTTTCCATCAAATGGAAGTTAAGTGCCCTGGAGAAGGGGTGGCCTTTTCTTATTTGCACAAAATTTCCTTGGGGTCCAGCACTGGCCTCAGTGAAGAAGATTGGGAGAGTAGCAGGGTAGCAATGGCTGGAGGTAGAGGGAGTCAGGGTCATAGAGCAGTACTGCATTTGGTCAAGTAGGTTTTGTATTGTGCACTTGTAGGGATACCGCAGATTTGTACTTATAATTATGCTGAATGTCTGCTTTTTATTTCTCTTGATCTATTCTTTATACTTTTCCACCTTTGGGTTACAAGAAGGTCTCCTGAAGGAACTGCTTCAAAAGTTGCCTTGCTCCCTGGCTTCTGGTTGGATTCAGAGAAGAATAGAGGGCAAAATAAATGTCAAGAGGGAATATTCTCTACCTCAGTTTGCTGGGTTCCATGGGTTAGCCATATGCCCCTGCTTAAGGTCACAGTTCTTGTCAAACATCCTTTTCCATGAAACCACTTTTCTTTGAGTTTGCAATTCTGCCCTGCCCTTAAACCTACAAGCCTAGTGGGTGATAGTAGTTTCCAACTGTTACAAGCCCTGAGGTATTTAGTCTCCATTTCTTGTTTCCCTAAATCTTGCCATAACTTTGTAAGTAGTCCTTTCATTAAACTGTCCTTAAATTACCCAATCTGAACACACCATCTGTTTCCTGTTGGGACCCCAACTGATAACAACCATTTTGATGTTGATGGCAGTCCAGATATCTTGATAACTGGGTTCCTTTTGTGACCTTGCCCTTGAGCTCACTATCTCAGGGGTGAAGTGGGATTTGGTGTAGTGGTAGTGATGGCTGGGGACCGGCAGAGCTAATGAAATGATTCTGAACAATAGACGCTAGCTCAGATGTACAGTACACCATATAGATTTGTGAACATATGGATAAGTGCTCTTTGAGAAGGATGCTTCTAGTTGCTTCATGAGGAAACAGACAGGGAAAAAGGATAGTTTAAGAAGGAAGGGCCAACTGGGAAACTCTATCCTTGGAGCAGTAAAGTTAGACTAGAAAAGGAGTTTTAGGTTGGAAAAGAAGTACAGTCCCTATGCAAAGACAAGGCCAGTCAAGTTGAGGAGAAAAGGAAATTCAAGAGCAAGCATCAAGTAGTACCACAGTACATGTGGGCAAACTATACACAAGAATCAAGTAGTACCACAGTACACATGGATGAACTATACAGGTGAGGATGATGACAAGGACAGAGAGAACAGGGGTGGTTAACTGCAGCTTCGATGCAGTAAATGGTTCCTGAGTTAAGACAGCAGGACTCCATTGTCCAGATGAGGAAATAAAGGAACAGAGAGCTCTCTACTCAACGAAAGGTCACATGGTAAGCAAATTAATGAGTAACTGATCTGAGACTCAGACTCCATAGCCTGAATCCTGCTGCCTCTCAAGACACATAATGGCTGCATGGTCAGGGGTCAGCTGATCTGATCTTTTCCTTGGGCGTCCCCAGTCTCCTGTAATTAACTGTTTGCTATTTCCACACTTACTAAATCTTTAACCTATTTTCAACTGGAATGTCCTCCCCTTTTTTGACCCACTAAGAAAAGAACCGGCATTCATTGAGTATTTATTAAATGCTGTCACTGTTTTGTGTGTCTGACATAGTCACTGCTTAATCTTCACAGCACCCCGTAGGGTGGGTATTATTACTGTTGGTGACCATTAGAAGGTGAGCTATGGGGAACAGGGATATCTATCAGTTTCACTCATCATAGTGCAAGCTTCTTCTCTTGCCATGCTCCGTGGAGATGTATTCAATGAATGAGTCACAGATGAGCAAAGTAAGGCACAGTTAAGCCGGACACGAAGTAGAAGTAGCAGCAGGCCAAAGTTTAGGGCCTCGGCTTTGTGGTTTACTAACTCACATCGACTCAGGCTTTTAGGCCAACTCAATGTCACCTCCCCTGGGGAACTGGAAGGGAAATGGAACCTCTGAGGAAAAGTCTTCCCACTCCTCTCTCCTTCCCATGGGATGCTGCAGAGGAAACAGTGTGTCCCCTGCTTTGAGCTTCCCACCACAGACCATTTTGCTGAATCTTCGGACCCCGTGCTGCTTGCTGGGTCCTCCACGTTTCTCTGGGGTCTCCTCCTCTCCTGTGCTCCTGTCACGTACTTGTTTTGGATTCCCAGGATCACACCTCTGTTCTCAGCTTCGTCTTTTCCTTTCCTTGGCCACATTTTGACAGAGGGGCTGTCTGTGTAGTCGTCCCCCCACCTTCAGGGGCACACCGTGCTTACTCTCTCTGGAGAAGACACCTCTTGAGTTTCCATTTCTCTCCAACCTTTGATCCTCTCTGCGCGCCTTTTATAGTTTACAAATTGCAGTTCTGCCCCTCTCCGACTTTGAAATTAGGCAGTGTGGGCCAACCTGGGTGTGGTGCTCTAAAAGCCGTTATTATATCTTCCCTGACTTTGCAAGCAGTAGCAGCAGAGAAAGAACCGTCAGTAACGATTTATTAGATGCTTACTGGAAGCTCGGCACCGAGCTAAGGTGAGTATACTCCTTAGGTAAAGCTCGGCCCTTTGAGGGGCGCCAATATTTCAAAGTTTTGTTTTAAACTCATGCCCTAAAGCTGAGTAAAGGGAATACTCCTAAAAGACAAGGAGCGTCACTGGTTTTCCAGATAGGAGCGAGCTGTGTCAGTGATGAGATCCTGTGTTCATACTGCATTTGCTAGGACCCAGAAGACTCTGAAGGAACTATGACCCCAATCATTGAAAACAACAACTGAAGAAACAAACCTCGGTCTTTCCAAGTGGATGATTAGAATCATTTCTGAAGCCATGAGTTTGTGGGGGAAATTCTCTGATACTTCGGAGACCACAAAAAACGGTTTTCTCTTTGGTAAAGAAACGAGTTCCTAGGAAGACTGCTATGGAGGGCAAATTGCCATTTGTTTTGATTTCTGGCCCTCAGAGTTTGTGACTCATAACCACAGTCTTCAGCCTAAGCCCAGACAGCAGCCTGGAGCTGGGAAAGTAGGTTATTACTGTAGGTGACTAAACAGTATCCAGCTGAGGTAGCGGAATCTGGTGCTGCTAATGAGAAAGAATGACTACTGCCTTTTCTTTTCCACATGCTGGAGGTTTTCTTTGGCAGATTTTCATTCTCTTCCTGAAATGGCTGACTTGTAGCTCCAGACATAAAGTTTCCTCGGAGGTAGAATTATGAAATGTTCAAACTAGAAATTTCCCTACAGAGCATCTGATCCATTGTTTTAAGTTATGTATAGGGAAACTGAGGCACACAGATCAGGCGATTTACTTGAGGTATGTAATGTGGTAGTCTAGGCCTGGAATGATGTCTCTGAGTCCAAGGTTTTTTCCATGGTAGCTGTAAAGATGCATCTGTAGGCCATCTGCTGTTCTGGAGCTGAGGAATTGGAGAACCAACTATTCTCTTGTGAATAACACCTAATAGATGGGTTTTTTTGTTTGAAGAATTTTATGGTGAGCAGTGACAATGGTTACAATGTCTTCAGTGTCCTCTGGAAAGAAATGAAAACACAAAGACCAATGAGCGGAGGGGAGCTTGTGGAGGTGGGCAGAGTTGAGTTGGACTGGCCATTCTGGCCAGAGGGGCTCATGCAGACTTCAGGTTTCAGCCTGCCAAAAGTCCAGACTCTGGGATGGAGTGTGCTGAATTAACTATCCAAGCAGAGAACTTTGCTTTCTAAAATCTCCTTCCTTACAGAGTTAGGTTAAGGTTGGCAAGACGTGTGGGATTGAAATGGAGGAAAACAGCTGGTGAATATTGCTTTCTGATGGCCTTTCCAGGGCCCTAGGTGGTAGATGAACAACGCTTGCCCTCCCTCTGCTTTGAATTCATTTCTCCACACTGCCAACTCTTCTGCTCAGTGGCAGCTCCCTGCCTACCCCTACAGACACCAGGCTACTGACTTAGAGAGGGAGCAGAGTCAAGGGCTCCCCAAAGACCAGCCCAGACCTTGGCACACCTTCCATTGCCCCTCTGCAGCCACAGGAATATGACACACTCCTCTGTGTGAGTCCTTGATGGCTTCTTTCCCATTATCTAGCTCAGCCTTGCACATGCTTACTCAGCTCCTCGCACACCTGTGGAAGGTCTGATGCCCACAAGTCCTTTCCACTCTAGTGCACAGTGTGATCCTTTTTCCTGACTCAACCTGGAATGAGTCACTGGGCTTTCCAGGAGTTGTGAATCTGGGGCCATCCAGTTCACCTGCCTCTCCTAGCATTTGGCAATCCACAGTGACCCAGCTGGGGGTAGCAGACGGTGAAGCAGGAAGTTCCCCGACTGCCAGCAGGCAGACACATGTTCTCAGAAGCTCACAGCAGAGTCTTTAAAGTGGAGAGAACATTCCTGTGAAGTTTAATCAAAGTGAAGTCACTTGTGCAAAAGTAAATAAATAAATAAATCATAAGTAAATAAATAAACAAATCCAGGAGACTCTGCAGGAGCTGGTATCATGCACTTGTGTGTGAAATTAGAGGATCGAAAGGTTATTCCTGGACAAACTGTCAGCCCATGAGAAAGTAGACTGTTTTGCTTCTTATCCACCTGTACCCCTTTTCTAAGCCTAGGGAACAATCTGTGGAAGAGGGGGCGTGGTAGAAGGTAAGGGCTGTGACTGGGGTGAATGGTGAAACTACAGCAATATTGTCTGGATACTCATTTGATCAACTTGATTAAACATACAAGCCCCCCCCTGTTGGATGGTGGGATCCATGGGCTGTGTAGGTTTGGGCACAGCTGTTTGCAAATTGGTTTTACATGAAAGATGCTTGTACTCATAAATTATTACTTATTGTTAAAAAATGAAAAAAAACTGAGAGAAAGATGCAGGACAGTTATGGCAGAATGCATGATCTGGGATGGGGTGGGGTGGGGTGGGGGGAAGGGAAAGGGAAATATGCCTGAACCCAATTGGAAAATGATGTGTGAAATACACAAAGCATCAATAAAAACTGAAAATTAAAAAAAAAATAAAAATAAAAAGCTAAAAAAATAAACAAATAAATGCATGAATGAAAGAAAAAAGAAAAAAGAAAACAAAGATTACCAAGGTCTTTGCTAGTACAAGGCCACTGCAATTCCACACAAGAAAATACTTCTTCAAGGACATTTGCCCACTGACTGCTATTTGACCCTGGCATACCCTTAAGTTTTTAATTGGATTTTTGTGTATTTCATACAGAACATCTTAATCAATCTTAATCACCTTTATTCTCCCTTCCTCACTGCCATCCTCCCCCAGACCCCCCTTTGGAATTCATGCAATCTGTCATTTTTGTCAAGGCCTATTGTATCAAGTGAGTGTCCCCTGATGTCCCCCAGTACAAGTCCATCCACTGGGGTCTAGGCAGCCTATCTAGAGTCACTCCATTAAAGGTCAGCTCTTCCTCAGCCAGTAGTAATCATCTTCCCAATAATTCTTGAGCTAAGATTGGGGCCTGCTGCCCATTTCCCCAGTTCCATGCTGGGTTTTTGTCTGTTTGAGATTGTGTGGGTCTTCTGCCTGCTGACACCATTGCTGTACGTTCACGTGAGCAGGGTCTCAGGAGCTTGTAGGACTCTGTTTCCATTCGGTCATGCACTTCCTCCCTGGCTCCTTCTTCCCCAATGATTGCTGAGCCCTGGGTGAGTGAATATTAATATAGAATCTTGTCCAAGGATCCACACTCTGCACGTTCCTAATCTCTATGCTTTGGTCATTTGTGACCTTTTGTGTTCCTGGCCCTTTGTTGCATGAAGAGAGCTTCACTAGAGTTGAGAGATTCATTCATGTCCTCTCTAGCCCTTGATCTATGTTGGGTGAGCCTGAGGTGTAGAGGTATAGAGGTGTAGATATATAGAGGAGGTGTAGATGCATAGAGGTGTAGAGGTGTAGAGGAGGTATAGAGGTGTAGAGGTGTAGAGCTTGCACTGTAGACGTGCTGCTTAGGCTTAGGCAATTCACAGTGTCTGTGTGTGGCCAACTGTGGTACTCTGTGATAGTCTACCTCTGGTACAAAAGAATCTTCTTCGATGACTGGTGACTGGGACACTTGGCTGTAATATAAGGATACCTATTTTGCACTTATTAAGAAATGACATTATTCTAGGGATGTGACAGCCTTGAGGATTTCTCTAACATCTATGATCTCTCCATCCATGTGTATTTGGCTCTGTTTACAGGACCACACTTGGGTTTCCTCCTACTGAGTGGGTTTTAAGTCCAATTCGGTAGCCACTGATTGCCCTCATTCTCTCTTTGTTCTGTACGTTCAGTGTTTTTACTGTGATGTGGCATGGGAGTTTCTTTTCTGGCCCTGTCAATTTGGTGTCCTATGTGCTTTTTGTATTTGTATGGGCATATCTTTCCTTAATTTGGGGAAATTTTCTTCTCCAATCCTGTTGAAGATCAGGTCAGTGCCATTATCCTGAGATTCTTCTCCTTCTTCTATGCCTATAATGTGTAATTTTGGTCTTTTCATGGTTCTCCACATTTTCTTCGTAATCCAGTCCTGTGTTTTTAAAATTTTTCAGAATCTTTGCTTGAGTAGTCCAATTCATCAACTTTATCATCCAGTCTTGATATTCTGTTTTCTATTTCATTTATTCTATTCCTGAGGCTTTCTCCCATCATTTCCAATTGGCTTATCGAGTGTTTCATTTCTTTCTTCATTTCAGCCCAAGTTTTCTTCAATATTTCTATCTCTTTTATGGCTTTAGTCAGACATTTATCCCTAACTTCTTTTAGTTCTTTGATTTGTGTGTTCTTTAAATTCTTTGATCATGTTCTTTAAGTTCTTTGATCATGTTTATAATTGTTCTTTTAAATTCCATGTCTTGGGTTATCTCTAAGTGTTCTCACTGATGAACTCTTCTATAGATAGGATTGGTGGTATTTGGTAGGGACATATTATTTGGGTTTTTCATATTATTATTTTTTTCATTGTGGTTTTGACATAGATTTCTTTTGTTGTTTGTAATTCTTGTATGAAACACAAGTCTTCCTTTGTTGAGTTGAAGACTGATTTTGTTTGTATTCTTGATGTGCCTTGGTTATTTTCTTATTAGGTGTGAAAAGCTTGTTCATTTAGGCTTCAGATTCTCTCTCTTGATTTTGTATTGGAGGAATCAGATGGCTCTAGTTCAGCTACTCAGGAGCTCCCACAGAGGTCCAAGTCAGGCACCAATCAGGTACTGTCAGCGACTTACTTCTAAGGCCTGGGCTCATACTAGTCAGCGAGCACAGCACAATTTGGGAAGCTCGCTAGGGAGAGGCTGGATTCAGGTGCTCTCAGGCACCCTTTCACAAGGGCAGAGATGTCCACCCTGCAGTAGTGAGAGAGGCTTCTGATGGTCCAAATGTAGGAGTGTGGGCACAGTGCAATTTGGAAAGCTCACCACCACATGGAGGGCCGATTCAGGCACTCTCAGGCAGGCTGTAAATGTCTGAACACCTGTACCATTTGGAGGCTGTATTCAGGCACTCTCAGGCAGGCTGTAAATGTCTGAACCCCTGGTAAAGGGCAGAGGACTCTAGCCCATTTTTCCTTTTAACACTTCCTCTTGCCTCCCTGTCCTTGAATAGGCACACCACATTTACTATGGTGCATTAGCTTTGGAGAATCTCTTGATATTTAGCTTGACATCTCTAATGGAAGAAAAAGACAAAGGAGTTCGAGGGAAGCTGGGCACCCTACATCCTGGTGGCTTGCCCATGAGAACAGCATGCACATTATCCAAAAGCCACGCATATGCCTTGGTAATTCTTCCTTTCCTCTCCGCATTGCCTGACCCCCAAGAACTGAGTTAGGCTACAGGCTTTGATCTCCTTGTTGCCTAACTGTTCTGCAGAGCCGACCACAGACTTCTTTGGTCTGTTTTGACAGTTTCTATTTCCAGACCCTTTTGGGACCAGATAAGTGGTGAAAAATCTTTTTTTTTTTTTTTTTGAGACAGGATATCCCTGTAGCCCCAGCTGGCCTGAAACTCATTATGTAGACCAGGGTGGCCTTGCACTCACAGAGATCCACCTGCCTCTACCTCCTGAGTGCTGGGATTAAAAGTGTGCACCACCATGCCCAGCATGAAAAATCAATCTTTAAAAGTACCATGATTAACTGGACTTTGCAAGTTCTTAGCAAATATATAATTTTTAGTTTCTCACATTACTTTCCCCTTGTCACTCAAAAACATAAAACAATGATGGTAAAAATCAGAATGTCGTGTGAATGAACTTCCTGGTGTGAGGAGTGTATGAGGCTGAGGCTCCAACTTTAAAAATCTTCTAGCCAAATTCTAAATGGTGAAGGAGTAATGTAACTACATCACGTAAGACACTAAATGATCTTCAATAAAAAGTTGCCCTGTCTTTTTGGGCAATGCAAATTGATTTTATGTTTTTTAACAGGTAAAACAGCAATTCTTGAGAACATTGATATGCAGATGGTTAAATAGATGTTAGAGCAAGAAAGAATTATTGGGTCAAAGAAAGTATGGGAAATACAGCCCTCATTAAATAAAGCTAGAGTACTTTCTTCACAGGAGCTGTGCTGGGTACTAAGCAAATACTCCTGGGCCAATTTCATGGTGCTCAGTCTGCTAGAAGGCAGTTGAAAAAGCTTCTTTCTGGAAGATTCTTGAGAGAGCCTAGTATGCTGATGTGTGTTATGAATAGCAATGGAAAATGCTGGGACACATTTTCAAACCAGGTTTGATTTGATAGAAAATGTTATCTTTCCTTTTAAACTTACAGAGGTGAGCTGGGATGCCTGTTAATTAAAAGCAGACCTAATTAAAATAAATCCAGAACCCAAGTAGAGTGTTTCTAAAGAGCAGAACCAGAACTCTTTTCCAAAATTAATCTAGCATTCTTTCAACAAATAAAATGAAAGGTGACCACCAGCTGGCTGTTCATAGAATGAGCCGACACACTGCCATGTTCCTGAGCAATTTACAGAGAGACAGATTTTGAAATTCTTCAAACTTGCTGTTGAACAAATATTCAGTGCATCTACTGAAGCAGTGATATTTCTAAATGCTGAAAACCAGTGGCAGAGCCACAAGTAACGGCTGTGCTTCTCCTTCTGTTGTGAAAGGTTAATATATTTGGTGGTATGGTTTAGAAGTTTTTTGGTATTTTTTTTGTTTTTTTTGGGGGGGGGTTAGAATCCAAGTGTCTGTGTAGGTGCATTTGAGAGTTATCGTCTAAGCAGCTTTGGACAGTAGGGAGCTTGCTCTACATCTGCACCAGGTTCAGCTCAAGCAGGCCACTCAGATGTCCCCTTGACTGGATTTCCCATTCGGACCCCACTTATCTGCACCTGGTGTTCATGGATGCTGTCACCTCTCTCGTATGAGGCTGCTGCAGTGACATTTTACTTCATTATGTTCCAGAATTCCTGCTTTGCTGTTCGGGTAAAAATCATTTCTGTTTTAAGAGCTGGGGTATGTGAGGATGGGAAAATAATTCTTATATTACTCTCAGAATTGCTTGGTCTTTTCATCACAGGGAAATTCTAATATTAAAATCATGGATTACCTCTGAATTCCTTACATATGCTCTCTTTAACAAAAAAGTCAAGTAAATATTGAGGGAAATAATTTCAAAGAATTTGAAAAAAAATTACAAGATTGTAACCTTATGCTGGGTGTGGCTGTGCACACCTTTAATCCTAGTATTTAGGAGGCAGAGGCAGGTGGATCTCTGAGTTCTGGGCCAGCCTGGTTTACGTAGCCAGCTGAGGCTACTAGGGGGAAACTGTCTCAAACAAAACAAAAAACAAGCAAACACACACAAAAAAATGTAATCATTGTAATGGTATTTTGCAACCTTTCTAACACCTAGTGAAAGTTTTGTTTATAAGGAATTTTAATCCCCCCAGCTTATGAAATTTTTATTTATACAAAAGCCCTACATTCCCAGAACTTGCTGGCTGGGAGCAGCCTACTCCTCTCCCCTTTTCTTCATTTCCTTTGCACAGACTCTTTTAAAGTTAACTCCCTGAAAAGACTGTGAGGTTATACTCCAAAGGGGAAAAGTCACAGAACTCTAGTATGAAAAAAAACCTTTTAGATCGTGCGCTTGGTGTGCTTGCTTGCTCTGCCAGTGTGGCAGTATGCCCTTCTGCAAAAGTAAAAGCTGCTTTGTCATTCATTACCTTTACTTTTGGATTGTCTGTGTGTTCTTTGTGTGGAATGGATGAAATCCTTGGACCTTGGATTTTATTTCTAACTATATTGAGGTATAATTCACCTTTTTTTTTTGGTCTTTTTGAGACAGGGTCTCCCTGTAGCCCCAGCTGTCCTGGAACTCACTCTGTAGACCAGGCTGACCTTGGACTCACAAAGATCCACCTGCCTCTGCCTCCCAAGTGCTGTACAACAGTTTTAAAATTTTTAAATTATTTTTATTTTATGAATATGAGAGTATTGTCTGCATGTGTGTAAGTGCACCCATGTCATGCAATGGTCTTGGAGTCAAAAGAAGGCATTGGATCCTCTGGAACTGGAGTTATGGATGGTTGTTAGCTACCATGTGGGTGCTGGGAATCAAACCTGGGTCCTCTGCAAGAGGAGTTTGTCCTCTTAAGCACTGACCCATTTCTCCAGCCCCCAATGTCCAACAGTTTTATGAATTTTGTGGAATGCTATTGTTGTGTAACCATTCCCATAATCAAGATGCGGGATGTCTCCGATCACCTCCCCACTGCATTGGGCTCCTTTCCAGCCATTTACTTTCTGATCCCTGCCCTTGGCTACCTATATGTTTTCTGACCCTGTATTTTTGCCTTTTGGGGAATGTAAAAAAAAAAAAATGTAAGAAGGAATCATAGCTTTGCTTGCTAATAGTGATGCAGTGGTTCCTTATTATTGCTGAATAGTATTCCATCATGTGTTCAGCTGAATCATAGTTTAAAAAACACTTGTACGCTGAAAGACATTTGAGCTATTTCTTACTTTTTGCATAGTAGTTATGGATAAAACCACTATAAATATATGTATCCAGTTTTTCATGTGAGCATAAGCTTTTGTTTCTCTTGGATAAACAGCCGGGGATGGGAGGAATGTTGAGACATGGATGAGAAGCCGAGAAGCAGGCTTTCACCATGCTGTACCAGACTGCCTTCCTGCTAGCAGTGCCCGAGAGTTTCAGCTGATTCACATTCTTACCAGTGCTTTCCACTGGTAGAGTTTTTAAAACTCATTTTAAAAATGTGGTGTGCCAGCTCATCCTGCATTTACCATCTCTTGATAGGCTGGCTAGACTTCAGTGGATGAACTTGCACTGAAGGACAACCGGGTTCAAATGCTTGACTGCATGGGACTCAACCTGGATGGCGGAATATATGAGGTCTGGTGAGGTTTGGGTGGTATGGATGGGGGGGTCTAAATTTGATTAAAATCTGCTGTATGAGATGTACAAAGGCGCAACAAAAATTTCTTAAAAGGACTTTAAGAGTCCTTTTGTATTGAAAAATAAGGAAGATCACATGAAGATTTTTTTTAATTTTTTAAATTTATTTTTGTATGTGTATGAATGTACTGTCTGCATGTAGGTTTGTGCACCTGTGTCGTGCAATGCCTTGGAGGTCAGAAGAGGGTGTCGGATTCCCCTGGAACTGGAGTTATCCTGGAATTGGAGTTTCAGATGGTTCTTAGCTGCCATGTAGGTGCTGGGGATAGAACCCGGGTCCTCTGCAAGAGCAGTCGGTGCTCTTAACCTCTAGGCCATCTCTCCAGCCCACACATGAAGATTTTAATACAACTTAAAAACTGACTATAACTTGAAACTATATATTAAGTGAAAAAAGAGGAGTGCCAGAGGATTCATCAACTGTTCACTAAACCCCTCTGATACTGATTGCTATGTAGCAAGAAATCTGTAGGTAATGAGTCCCAGAGTTAACTGGATGATTTAATGATGCAATGAACACTTCAACCTGAGTCTAATCCTCTTCCTTAATTATAAGATGCTGTGGAGCTGGAGAGATGGCCTAGCGGTTAAGAGCACCGACCGCTCTTGCAGAGAACCTGGGTTTGATCCCCAGCACCCACATGGCAGCTGAGAACTGTCTGTAACTCCAATTCCAGGAGAACTCCAGTTCTAGGGAAAACTGACACCTTCTTCTGACCTCCGCAGCATTGCACGACACGGGTGCACAGACCTACATGCAGGCAGTACATTCATACACATAAAAAATAAATAAATAAAATTTAAAAAGATGCTGCTATGCCAAAGGCCTTACATATTTTAAAATATTTTATTTTTTTTATGTGTAAGAGTGTATTTCCTGCATGTGTGTAAGTGCACCCATGTCATTCAATGCCCATGGAGGTGAGAAGAGAGTGTTGGCTTCTCCCAGAACTGGAGCTACAGATGGCTGTTAGCCCTCATGTAGGTGCTGAGAATCGAACCCAGGGCCTCCTCCGGGGCATCCGATGCTCTTAACTGCTGAGCTATCTCTCTAGCCCCCATGGATCTTACATCTTTACAGAACAGTATCTCAAGGAGAAGTAGTAGGGCAAGAAAGAGAATAAATCAATACTTAGCACATTTGTGTGTATGTGTGTGGGGAGGGGGGATGTGCACATGTGTGCTTGGACATGCACTCACTCCATCCAGTGCCTCAGTGGAGAGGCCAGAGTACAACTTCAGGTGTTGTTCCTCAGGTTCTGTCCACCTTTCATTTGAGACAAAACAAGACAAACCAGGTCTGTCAGTGACCTGGAGCTCGCTGATTGGGGTGGGCTGTGTGGCTCATGAGTGGCAGAAATCCACTGGTCCTGGCTTTCCCAGCTCTGGGATTTCAAGTGTGTGCTGCCACATCTGGAGTTTTGTTGTTTTTGTTAAGATGGGTTCTGGAGACTGAACTCAGGTCCTGTTGCTTGCGAGGCAAGTGCTTTACCAATTAAGCTATTGCCCCAGCACCTACATTTTTTTGATGCAGACATCTATATACTCTAGTATATTTAAGAAAATGATGTATTATAGAATGCTAAATAGTTTCAGAATGTCTTCAAAAATCAAAACCTCATCTTTCTGATCAGGAGTAGTACCATTAGGATCAGTGTCACTACAAACCATGTCCATCCAAGAAAATCAGCAAAAAAAAAGCATGACGAAGCCCAAGATTGCCACTTACCTCAGAGCAGCAATGATTCTAGACCTTTCTCCATATTTATTTATAAAAAGCAGAGCTCTTCATCCCTATGCAGCAGAGTGTCAGCCCCGGAGCTCACATCACGAGTGATCCCATTACACCTACTCGGGTCTGGTGCCTCTAGTCTAGCTTCAACAGTGTTTAAAATACAACTTTCAGATTCCAAAGTTGGGGTTACCACATATACCTTAGGAACAGTTGGAGATGAGGTGACAGATTCATTCTCTAGAACTATTCTTTCTATGAAAACTAATTTGTCTTAGTAAGAAAAGGATAAGGAAAAGGGCAAACCATTTATTCTAATAGTTGGACATTGACTCTGTTAAATACTGTTCGAAGCAGCTTGGGATATATTAGTGAACAAAGTGAAAATTGTTTCTGCTGCCAAACAGCATGTTCTGAGGGGCGGGAGATGGGCATTTTTAAGCATTGTGATAGGTCTTGTGGAGATGTGGCAAGAGATGCAGAATAGAGAAATGAGCGCAGTCTGAGGTGTAGTGGGAGGGGGCAAGGGACAACTGAGTTCTGGAGGTAGTAGGCTGTTCAGGATGGGTCTACTGGAAAGTGAGGTCTCAGTGGAGAACTGGGGGGAAGAGGTGAGCCGTGGGGCCATCTGGAATCAGCTGTCCAAGTTATCTTGATGGCCCTGAGGCAGGAGCCTGACATATGCCAAGAGACCAGTGCAGCTGGAGAGTACAGAAGACCAGAGTAGAGCTTGGGAAGCGACCAAGAACTATATTATGCAGGCAGGTGGCCATTTTACCATGCTGGGTTGTTGTTGTTTAAACAAGGTCTTTCTATGCTGCTTAGGTTGGTCTCGCCTCCTGAGCTCAAGCCAGTCTCCTTTCTTTAGCCTCTCCGCTAGCTGGGACTACAGGTGTGTGCCTCTTTACTTGAATAAGACTAATTTTTTAGATCACTCGGAGGGCATGTCTTTGGCGGCTTTTGAATAGAGGACGAACGTGATCTGAGGTTTTAACAGGATATCCTGCCCCATTTTATTTACTGCACCTTCTGGTTAATCCCCCTTTGTTCCTCTGGACAATTTCAGTTCCATTTTTATTCAATACATACTTATGACATTTTATGTGACTACATAAAATCTAGAAACCACAAATGAGAACAAGCATATGATACAGTAAACAATGATTTTTTTTCTTGTTTTTGATGTGCTGATTTACAGTCCTTTGAGTACTCAGAAGTGGTATAGCTGGGTCATTTGGAAGATCTAATTCTAGGTGGGTTGTTTGTTTGTTTTGGTCTTTTTTGAGTTAAGGTCTCCCTATAGCCCTAGCTGGCCTGGAACTCAACTCTGGAGACCAGGCTGGCCTTGACCTCACAGACATCTGCCTGCCTCTGCTTCCAGACTGCTGGGACTAAAGGTGTTTGCCACCGTGCCTAGTTTTTTATTTCTAGTTTTTGAGAGGCCTCCAGAGAGGTTGGACTAATTTCCATTTGTGCCAGCAGGGTACACGGGCTCCCTTTTACCCATATTCATGTCAGCATTTGTTGTTTGTTTTCTTAGTGACTGTCATCCTGACTGAAGTGAGAACTAGTCAGAACCTCAGTGTGGTTTTTATTTGCATTCCTCTGATAGCTTACTGCAGTCAAAAAAATTTTATATGTTTGTTGCCCATTTGTATTTTCTTTTGTGAATTATCTTTTCATAAGCTCATTTGCTGACTGGGTTATGTGTTTTCTTATAGTTCTTTGTATAGTATGCATATAAATTCTCTGTCAGATGTGTAGCTGGAGGAGATTTTCTTTCATTCTATAAGTTGTCTCTTCATTTGATTAGCTGTTTTCTTGGCTGTACAGAAGCCTTTTAATTTTATGAGATCCCATTTTGGCCTTGTGAAGAAGTAAAATGGATCTAAATAAGAAAAGCAGTCAGTCTTTATTCGCAGATGATGTGATTTTACATGAGCCCCTAAAGACTCTACCCAAAAACCCTTAAATCTGGTAAATACTTATAGCAAAGTGGCAGGATACAAAATCAACATATGAAAATCAGTTACCTTCTGATATGCTAATAAAAACACTGACAGGCCAAGAGTGGTGGTGAGCATGCCTTTAATCCCAGCACTCAGGAGGCAGAGATAGGTAGATCTCTCTGAGTTCAAGGCCAGCCTGGTCTACGTAGTGAGCTCCAGTCCAGCTGGTACTAAAGGGAGACCCGACCCTGTCTCAAAAACACCAAAAAACCCCAATAAACCAAAAACAAACAAACAAAACCCCAAACAACAACAACAACAAAACGAGGGAAAAGCCCAAGAAATAATCCCATTCACAATTGTCTAATCAAATAACTTGGAATAATTTAACCAAGGAAATGAAAAACCTCTACAATGAGAACATAAAAACACTCAAGAAAGAAACTGAAGAAGACACTAGAAGATGGAAAGATGTCTCATGCTCAATGATTGGAAGAATTAATATTGTGAAAATGGTGTCCTCACTAAAAGTAACCTCACAGTAAAAGAAAAAATTCAAAATTCATTTACAAGCTCGAAAAAAATCTTGGCTAGCAAAAGCACTTTTGAGCAAAAAGAAAAGAAAAGAAAAAAATGCCAGAAATATCACCACCTCTAATCTCAAATTGTGTTTCAGAGCCATAGTAATGAAAGCAGTATGAAAGTGGTAAACACACACACACACTCCTATAGAGCAACAGAATAGAATAGAAGGTCTCGATATAGAGCCAGAGCTACAGCTACTTGATTTTTGACAAAGATGCCAAAACACATTGGAGAAATGATAACCTTTGAACAGATTATGCTGGGAAAATTGGGTATCAATTTGTAAAAGAAAAAAAGTGGTCTATTCATGAATAGGCATAAGATGATAAATAGGAGTTTTGCCATAAAGTTCACTGAGAGGACAGTTTACCCTACTGTACATACACATAAAACCAGTCCAGGATAGATGGTCCCACTGCCTCTAACTCTGGGATAAGTTTCAGCATGTGTTTGTCCACAAGACGGAGATGCTAGGGTGTTATTATATATGGTTAGGGCTGAGTAATCAGTTGCTTTGTTTGGAGAGGAGTGTACATAGAGTTCAGTGCAGATGGAGGTCTTAGGCTGCTAAGCTATTTCTACAATTTACTTGTCTTAAAATTAGATCCTTATCTCTCACTCTGCACAAAAATCAACCTGAAATGGATCAAAGATCTTAATGTAAGATCTGAAATTATTAGAGGGAAAAATGAAGCAAGGACTTCAAGGCACAGACATAGGAAAGGACTTTCTGCATAGGATTCCAGTGGTCCAGGAAATAAATCCAATGATCTGAGTTTTATTTTTTAGTTATTGATTTTAAATATTTTATTTATTATTTTTATTTTATGTATATGAGTGTATTGCCTTCAAGTGAGTCAGTGCACCCCTGCTGTGCAATACCCTCAGAGGTCGGAATAAGGTGTCAGATCTCCTGGAACTGGAGTTATGGATGGTTGTTGGCCACCACATAGGTGCTGGGAATCAAACCTGGGTCTGAGGAATCAAACCTTGGTCCCCTGCAAGAGCAGTCAGTGCTCTTAACTGCTGAGCCATCTCTCCAGCCTCTAAGGTTTTATTTATATTTATTTATTTATTTATTTATTTATTTATTTTTTGGTCTTTTCGAGACAGGGTTTCCCTGTAGTCCCAGCTGTCCTGGAGCTCACTCTGTAGACCAGGCTGTCCTTGAACTCACAAAGATCCGCCTGCCTCTACCTCCCAAGCGCTAGGATTAAAGGCGTGTGCCACCATGCCCGGCGAGTTTTATTTTTAAGAGGACCACTCTGACTTCTGTGTTGCCAATAGATATTCAAAGTCATTGGTAAAGAAAGAAGCAGAGGACCCATTAGGAAACTAGTGCAGAGACAACGCCATGGGACTGTAGTGACAGGGGAGAGTGAGGGACGCTACTTCATCTCTACTGTATGCAGAGGGCCACTGTGGTTTGTTGAGTGAGAGATGTGAGCTAGGAAAGAGCAAGGTAAATATGATGCAAGGTTTTCTGTGTTGAGCAACTGAAGTGTGGAATTGTCACCAGTGGGGATGGGAGGCTGTTGGTGGGGCTCGTTGGGGGAGGTGGTGGCTAGAGTTCCATTTTGCAGGGGGGAGTCTGAGATGGCTTTGAGACATCAGGAAGAGCTAGCTAGCCATGGCAGCTGGATGTGTAAGTTCACAATGCACTGAGAAGTAGGGGCTGCAGGTGAAAGCGAGCTGGAGGCTGCAACAGCTGGCCCCAGCTTTTGTTTTAAGTGGGCATAATTTCTTCCCTCCTGATGCAAGGCNCGGGACCAGAGCAGACGGGAACGCGACCCTCCGCTCACCCGAGCGCGGTCCCTCTGGGCCGGGGACCCCGTAGACGGGTTCAGAGCGAGACCCTCTCCCAGCTGCCCCCCGCCAGACCACGCCTATAGCTGTAGAGCTGTGTACCTGGCCTGGCGCGTTATGGCGTCTCCCCTGCGACCTCTAAATTAATTCTTTTGATGCTTTCCAAAAACAAGTGTGCTTTTCAACATTGAAAGATGCTTTTATTTTCTTGAGAGATTTAATCAAGACAAGGTAGCTAAGTTACAACAAAGACTCATTCATAGCATTAATGGTCCTTAGACCATTTGCTTATGTTCTTTTGTGTTCTGGATCAATTTTCAGGGAGAGTAGGACATTACTGTATGAAGTATGGGAGCTTAGTATGACACAGGCCAGGATTTTACATCCAGGTCCCCCCACTTGTTAACTGTGTGCCCTTGGCAAATAGTTTAACCCTCATAAACCGTAACACCAAGAGAAATTAAGACGCCTACTGTCCTATTTTTTAAATAATGTTTTTATACTGCATTTTTGGAGAGCCTTGTAACTCCTTCATTCCTGTATTAATTGCTTTTCTGTTGCTGTGATCAATAACATGATGAAGGAATTTGCAGAAGGAAATTTATTTGGCTTATGGTTCCGGATGGAGGCATGGTGGCAGAGGTGCCAGAGCAGGAAGCTGAGAGCTCACATCTTCAAGCAGGCTCAGGAAGCAGAGTGAGTCAGACTAGAATTGGGGCATCTCTATGAACTCTCAAGGCCTGCCTCCATGATGTGCTTCCTCCCGTAAGGCTGTACCTCCTAAAGCTCCCGCTGCGGACAAAGGATCCAAATACTTGGTGTCTATAGCGGACATTCTCATTGAAACCACCACAATTCCTTAACAGTTACTTAATGTCTACCTATTATGTGTAAGACATTGTGCTAGGAAATGAATTACCATTATGAATGGTACTCTATGTCCTCGCCTTTCTGGGAATTACAGTATAGAGAGAAAGCATTTTGCCAAGAAGAATAGAATGTTCATGAAACTTGTGAACATCTATTAACTTTTTCTGGTTACAGATGAATACAAAATAGGCTCATACTGGGGAATCACTCCATACCTTTAGCTGGGGCTGGGGAAGTAATAATATCAAAGTTTGGTAAGGTTTGGAAGGATGGAATCAAGAGTTCTTTTTTTCTTTTTCTTTTTTTTCCGTCTTTTTGAGACAGGGTCTCCCTGTAGCCACAGCTGTCCTAGAACTCGCTCTGTAGACCAGGTTGGCCTTGAGCTCACAAAGATCCGCTTGCATCTGCCTCCCGAGTGCTAGGATTAAAGGCGTGCGCTACTACGCCAGGCAAGAGCTCTTTTTTCAATGAAGGTGGGAATTCGAATTGGAGATGAAATTTACAACATGCTGTGAAGTGGAACTCCTGAGTCTACCACAGCCTGGAAATTCCACCTCATGACTGTGGACCAGAGAAACTCCTGCACTTGTTTCAGAAACAACG
>VZQC01000622.1:482692-635591 GCA_009823505.1 Rhizomys pruinosus
CTGTTTGATTTTGTCTTTTTGAGTATGGGCTTTTCCCTATAGTCCCAGCTGCTTGGAACCCACTATGCCAGACCAGGTTGCCTTTGACTCGCAGAGATCCCTTGCTTCAGCCTCCAAGTTCTGGGATAAGGTGTGTGTCACACACCTGGATTTATTGTTTTTTTGAGACAGGGTTTCACTATGTGACACTGGCTGGCCTGGAACTCACTACATAGACTAGACTAGCTTAGAACCATTTCCTTTCTGTTTCTACAAATGTGACTACTCCAGGTGCTTCGTGTAAGTAGACCACGTTTGTTCTTTTGTTATTGCCTGATCACTTAGCATAATGCCTTTTTGGTTCATCCAGGCTATAGCATGTGTCAGAACTTTCTTCCAAACAATGTTTAACTGAGTATGTGTATATATATATATATATATATATATTATTCTATTATACATAATTAATTTGCATACCTCATTCATCAGTCCAATGGACACCTTGTTTTGCTTACACTTTTGCCTATTGTGACTCATATGTATTTTTAAAGTTGCATATATGTATATAACATGGAGTTATAAAATCGAAAAGGCAAATATAAAAAAAACTTACTACTCATTAAAAATAGAGAAGGTGCTGGGCATGGTGACAACTTTAGTTTTTCCCCAGCACGCGAGAGGCAGAGACATACGGCTCTCTGTGAGTTCAAGGGCCTCCTGTTCTCCATAGTAGTTCCAGGCCAGTTGGGAATTTAACAGGGAGGAAAATGTATAAAAAATTACAATAATATACATAAATAAATAAATAAATAAATAAATGGAAGCCTTGGGCTAGTGAGATAGATAAGTCAGTAGAGTGATGATGTGTGAGTTATATCTACAGAACTCTGTATAAAAAATTGCCTACTGTGAGATGGGCGTGGTGGCGCATGACTTTCTCTAGCACTTGGGAGGCAGAGGAAGGTGGATCTTGGAGTCAAGGCCCGCCTGGTTTACAGAGTGCGTTCCAGCCAGCGGGACTACCGCGGACGCACCCTGTCTCAAAAAGGCAAAAAAAAAAAAAAAAAAAAAAGTGCCTAGTGTGGTACTCTGTGTTTTTCATCCCAGAGGTGGGGGGCGAGGCAGAGCCAGGCAGATCCCTGGGACTCGATGCTCAGTCAGCCTAGCTAAATGGGCGTGCTCCAGGCCAGGCCAGTGAGAGGCCTTGTCTCAAAAGATAAGATGAACGATCAGACCGTGTCCTGAAGAACTGCCTCTGAGGATGACATTCAGCCTCCACATGTGTAGGCACAAGTGCATGTACATACACACATGTACATACACTCATATACAAACACACACACACAAACACACACACACACACACACACACACACACACACACAAAAGAGGGAAGGCTTTACCTCACTGGGCAAGTTTGGCTGATCGGGATACACTCATAAGAATGTGTGGTGCACGTGGGCGTCACGTGTACGTCCTTTGTCATTCACAGGTTTGGAGTGGCCTGAGCCATTCCCACCATCCAGCTGCATCCGCTGTCGGAGGCAGGGCTGGCTGGGGATGCAGTCGCCCTCTGCCCCTCCTGATGCTGCTGCCACTCAGCATAATGTTCTGGCTGAAGCCTGACAGCTTCCTTCTGGTTGAAGCTGGCAGAAGTCAAGAAAGAAAACAGGGTTGGGCAATTGGCAACTAGTCAGTAGTTGGTGCTGAGGAGGATTTTAGATCTTGTGCAAGTGAGTTGACTGCAGCTGAGGCAGTTCCAAACCCACCCAATTCCTGCTTGTAGCCCTGTGTCTCCTGGGCCCCACCACTATGGCTTGTCTGAGTATTTCCAGATGCCCTCTGCTCAGACTGTTTAAATGGTCAGACCTCCCATCCCTGCCAGTGTTACTCAGATTCCTGTCATATTGATAATGCACATGAAAGTGAACAGCCTTCTCTGGTTAAATGGTGGACATGAAGCTGGGAATCCAAACTCCAGAACAAGTCCAGTTTGAAACTGGCTGCATAAGACTGGAGATGAGAAGCCCCATCTTAAAGTTCACTGGCATATGGGAACAGTGGAAGAGAAGGAAGCTTCTCCACAGAAGGGCAGGCTTTCCCAGCAAGACCAACCAGCTGTTGTGTTTGTGGTGTGGTGTGCTGTGGTGTGGTGGTATGCTTGCTTGCTTGCTTGCTTGCGTGCATGAGTTCGTGTGTGTGTGTGTGTGTGTGTGCTTGTGCAGTGTGTTGCACTAAGAAGCATCATGTGGCTGCCCCCTCCATATTATCAGCATTGTCTTTGAGATACAACTCTCACATGCTTACACTTGTCTAATTTCATTTAATTCTTATGGTTTCAAATCATGTTAACATTTCCATATAACAAACAGTGAGGGGCTGAACAGTGTACTTGCGTAGCATACGTGAAATCCTGGGTTCAATCTGCAGCACTGCTTAAACCAGATAGGATAGCAACATGCCTCTAATCCCAGCACTTAGGGGTTGGAGGCAGGAGGATCATGAATTGAAGCTGATTCCCAGCTACATAGTGAGTTCAAAGCCAGTCCGGGATACATGAGATCTTGTTACAAACAAACAAACAAATGAACAAACAATTGACTGATGAGATCCAGGCCAAAGTCTCACAGGAAGGAAGTGATTGAAGCTGGAAGGCTCCTTTTGATCACATGACCTTACCATCAGTCTAGAGAAGTTATCACTGTAGCAACATGAAAGGCTTTCTGGGAACTGTGCAGACTGATCTTCATGTTGCGGAGGTCTACGCTGGCACACAGAAAGAGGGCAAGCCATTGCCATCGGAGAAGCAGGCTGAGCTACGACTGCTTTAACCGGTCTTCTAGGGTTGTGACACATTAGGTCTCTTCCTCTTCTGGAGCTCTGGATCTCCTCACTCACTTGCCAGCTACGAGTTGTGCAGACTGCCAAAAGCCGAGTAGAGAAAACAGCTGTCCTGGCAGAATGGGCGTGGGTTCATTCTGAAGGAGAAAAGAGATCTGGAGAATTAGAAACGAAGGAGAAAAGAGGAACCTGGTGGGCATCTTCAGAAAGAGAAGGCCATAAAACACAGTGTTAGAGGAGCAAAGAATTTGTTGGGAGACGGCTTTTCTTTTAAGCAAAAAAGGCTGGAAACAGGNTTTGAGAGGTATATGTTGCTTCCTTTCATTTTATTATATGTTTGCATTTTTGTGTAGGTTTCTACCTCTGCATTTCTGTTTTTATTAATTTTTTTTTTCTTTCAGGGTTTCTTGGGTTTTTTTTTTTTTTTTTTTGGTCTTTTGAGATGGGGTCTCTCTGTAGCCCCAGCTGTCCTGGAACTGGCTATGTAGACCAGGCTGATCTTGAACTCACAGAGATCCACTTACCTCTGCCTCCCAAGTGCTGGGATTAAAGGTGTATACCACCATGTCCCAACAGCATTTATGTTTCTAAAGACTAACCATAAATGTCTTTGGAAATTTCGAGAAGTTCTTGAAGAGAATCTTATTTTTATTATTTATTTATTTATTTATTTATTTATTTATTTATTTATTTATTTATTATTTTGCCTCCCTGAGGAAATTTAGCATGAACCTGTCTCCCCCTTGTGGAGTTAATTTACTATCTTGGTACAGTATTAATAGGACAGTACAAGTAACTAGGCCTTGGGTTATTTTGTTGTTGTTGTTCCATTGTCTTTCTTGGCATAAGAAAAGGAAGTACTGTTACGACCCAAGAGAATGGGCTGTGTTTTTTAATTGAACAAGTATTTTGATACTGCCTTTTAATCCATCACTTTGTAACCCCAAAATTCTGCTTATGAAATTTAAATGCTTAGAGAGTTAGCACAAATATAAAATAATTTAACTCTTTAATATTAAGATTATTTCCTTCTCTATTTCATGCTTAAGGTAGAACTATGCCCAAACTAAATTTGTAACTCTCTGACTAAATGCCTATTCTCTTTGTAGAAGTCTTAGCCACGATGGCACAACACCATAAATGTCAATGTTTATTGATCAGTTGCCTTTTGCCAAGCATTGGGGCAAATATATCACTTATGTTACTGTCCTAACACAGCAACATAATTGTTAGTCCAAGTTTATTTGGACGTTGGGGCTTAAAGAGCTTAAGTAACTGGCTTAAGATCACATAACCAGTTGGTGAGGTTTAAACTGAATTAATATCAATGATCCTGTGGTAGGAATCCTCCAGAAAGAGGAGATGCAGCGTGGTCTGTACCTGACTGGACATACACAGTTCTGCCTATCACAACCTTGTAGCATGGAGCACCCCATCAGCATGTATATATTACCATATGTAGGAACCAAACTGAACTGTAAAGAGTAGGAACGAACAGTATAAACTCAGAGTGGGGTGCTAGCACAATAAATTCCTTCCTGGAGAAAAGAAATGCCTTGGTGTTTCTTTCTCTCTCTCTCTCTCTAGTGTTTCTCTCTCTCTCTCTCTCTCTCTCTCTCTCTCTCTCTCTCTCTCTCTAAATAGCACCTGCAATAATCTGAAATGGAGACTGAGGAATAATAGAACACATACTACTTGATTTCCCAAAAGTGCCCTTTGGTAGATCATCTGTAACATTTTAAAGGATAATCAGTGTTGGAGAGCTGTGTCTTCCTAATTGAAACATTCCTTCCTGGAGGAAGGGTTTTTTATTTTATTTTTTGTCTTTTCAAGACAAGGTCTCCTTGTAGCCCTAACTATCCTTGAACTCACTCTATAGACCAAGCTGTCCTTGAACTCACAAAGATCCAGGCCTCTGCCTCCCCAGGGCTAGGATTAAACAGGAAGTAAACAAAGCTACCAAGGCTCAGGAAGTCCCTCATTCAAAAGCCCCTCCCCAAGGTTATACAAGCAGTTTCTGGGAGAGGAGACTGCTAGCTATGCAGGGAGCTCCAAGGAAGCAGATTTCATGAGTTGTCACCCAAGAGGGAGTGGGCCTTCCAGTGATGCAGGTGCCCTGGAGTTATTCTGCTCCTCTAAGTAACCCATCACCTGTCCTCCTGCAAATAGCCCAGATAAACTCACTGGCTTGCTAAGCCAGGCTTCTTTCATCGGCCTGTCATTGGTGCTCCATCTGGGGTGAATTGAATAGATCCTTGTTCATATCTCCCCAGGAAGAATTCCAGAACAGTCATCTTGTAAAAAATGTGGGGAGGGCCTCTTTTATAATTATTTGCAAGGCCAAGCTTTCATACATGGAATGCTTTGATTTTGACATTCATGCTACGAGAGGGGAGTTGGGACCCAGGTGTCAGGAGGTGGAGAAGGCTCTCATGCCATTATTGCTTCATTGCGCTGTGGCCAAACCAGCCCCATTGACTTCCAGCTGCTAGGGAGGTATGTTACCAGCTAGTGTGAGCATGATGCATCAAAGCTGTACCGATGAGCTAGAAACTTCTAGAGCTGGACAGCAAGAAAAGGTAGGGGAATGGAGGCTCTTCTGAACCAAATCATCCTTTGCATGCTCACTATGGCATTCCCCCAGTGTCCTGTAAAGTGCCATTCTATTATTGTTGAATTGAAGTTAGGTCTGTATATAAGAGTCAGAATTAATGGATGCTTAGTGACTTCCCTCAAATTGTGGGCTTTTGATTGGTTTGATGATTCCTTTCCTTGTAATTTGCCTGTGAGTGAAGAAGACCATCCCTGGGATGTCACTACCTGCCACCCTGAAGCATCTTCTTGAAATTCCTGATAAAGCAGAGGGGGAAATAAAGGATAGAAACTGGCACTGAGTTTTCTAAGCAGAAACAGCGGCTGTTAATTATCAGGAAGACAAGTACAGAGCTGCTCTAGAACAGCTGGTGATGGAGGCAGGGCCGCAGTGTGCACTCAGAGGAAAACGACAGCTTCTGAGAAACCAGCTCCCATGGACTGGGGATAGAAGGCATATTCAGAGGGGCACAGTTTAGTCAGTGGGTTTGAACATAGCAGGGTGCTTTTGACTCAAGATGGCTGCTACATCTCCTACATCAGATATTAGGTACAAACATGAAGATATCTGATAGAAGAAAAGGGTCTTCCTTTCTTTCTATTTTCCTTTAAGAATGAAACGAAGCAAATACCCACTCTCTAAACCTACCCTCTTCCAGCAGATATTTGGTCATAGCTTACTGTCAAGAACTCAATTATACAGACTCATGCTAAAAATACTCTGGCTAAGATTCACCACAATTGTTATACATCAATAAAGATTTATCCTTAAATTTGGTAGAAAAGGCACAGCGTCTAGGCATCAAATACAGGCTTCACCATCATCTAAAAATGGAGGTGGGGGTGGGGGTGGTTCTGGCAACTGAAGACAGCCTCATACGGCTTGGAATGGGCCGGTGCACGTGTTTTCTTTTCGAAAGCCATTTCTTTCTTTTTTTTTTAACATTAATTAATTAATTAATTTATTTATTTATTTTATGTGTATGAATGTACTTACTGTCTGCATGTAGGTCTGTGCACCATGTCGTGCAATGCTGCAGAGGTCAGAAGAGGGTGTCGGATTCCCCTGGAACTGGAGTTACAGACGGTTCTCAGCTGCCATGTGGATGCTGGGGATCGAACCCAGGTCCTCTGCAAGAGCAGTCGGCACTCTTAACCGCTAGGCTATCTCTCCAGCCTCTGGAAAGCCATTTCTTTGAGCACTATTTTTAGTTCAGACCCCATGTTCACTACTTGGAATGTGACCTGACAAATAACCACACCCAACACCTTTAAGAACTTTGAATGAAACACATCTTTAGAGTTGCAGGACAAGGAGGAAGAGGGAGGGGAGGGAGAAAGAAGGGAGAGAAAGAGAGGTAGCAACTCTTGACATGACACTGGAGAACTGTAAGGAATAACTTTTGTTGATTTCTACAATTCCATAGTCACTCTGACAATGATCATTTCCCAAGCACCTTTGCCAGCAGTGTTATTGCAAAGAATGTGTTAAATAATGTTCTCTAACTATAAAAATAAATTTACCAATTGCTGACAGGGCCAGTCTTGTGTGGGCCCAGTGCAGTCAGTTATGGAAGGGGGAGGGGAAGTTCATGGAGCCCTATCCCTTACTGCTGAATTATTGGCTACTGATAGATTCTAGAAGAAGGAAAACTATGTTCTTTATCTATGTACCTACTACTGAGCCCACCAGGCTCAACAGTTAGCTTGTATGATCATACAAATGGCTCTGGTGAAACTCAGTGAGTCACAAAATAAAGTGAATAGACATGGATTTGAGAAAGAGATTTATATGGAAGAAGGTAGACAAGGGTGGTGGGGCGACAGAAAGAGAGAGGGGGTTGGGGGTTAGAGTGCGCAGTGTGCACTATGTACACAGCAGAATTGCCAAAGAACTCATTGATTAAAAAATTGAAAAAATAAGTTCACATAATAAAAAGTCTTTGATATAAATTGCTTTTTATTTTCTCTCTCTCTCTCTCTCTCTCTCTCAAGAGAGAGAGAAAATTCCCCACAGAATGCAGAGTTTTATTCAAACAAATCTCTATTTCAATATTAAAGGTGGGAAGTATTAGTGAACAGTAATGTACCAATACAATGAAAAATAAATGTGACAATGCAGAGCATAGCTCATTTGCTTTTTATATATACCAATAGCCTGTATATATTTTGGAAAACATGTTCTATCTAAAAAGCTGCATTCTTAAAAACTGTATTATGATAGGAAGGGGAAAGGGGAGAAATGGAGAGGGAGGCTTAAGTAAGGATAAGGACAGGAGTGTGGGATAGGAGGGGCCATGGGAACAATAACTCTAAAATAGTGGTTTCCTGGTACTGTAAATCTGGCCAAAACCCATGGTTGGGGAGCTCACAGGCCCTAGGAGTGAATGTACTATGATTATTCTGCCAAATGGACATAATATCAAATTGTCCTTGACATTTCTATCTTTCTATCCACAAATTAATGCAGCTCTTGGTCCTCATCAGAAAAGTATCTTTGTGTAACGGACAGCAGTTAATGTAGAATCTTATCATTGGTCAAAGTACAGACAGTTAAGTGTCAGTGAAGTGCTCAGCTACGAACGGGTTGTCTATATCATACACTCACCCTGAGGGCCATCATGGAAGAGGGGGTGAAAGATTGCAGTAGCCGAAGGTTAGGGAAGGCTGGATCAAAACAGTGTCTTCTGAACATGACAAGACTGATGCATTCATAAACTCACAGCAGTTGTGGTTGCCTGCACAAGATTTGCACAAGATCAGGCCAGTCAGGACTCTAGTGTGGAGGGGGAAGGGGTTCAAAGCACCACATCTAGCTGAGGAGCTATGGGGCAGTCGATGCCTTCTGGGGAAGGGAGAGTCATTTTTCTTCAAGGATGTGGACTTCGGTAGCTCAGTCATCCCTGCCCTAGTGGATGGCCCTACACGCAGGAGTGTATGGACAGCAAAAATTGGACTTCATGGGTTATTTAAAAAAAATAAAAATAAAAAGAGGAACGTGAAGTTACAGGGGAGATAGGAGATGGGGTGGGTCTGGGGAGTTTAAAGGGGAGGAGTTGGGGCTGAATGTGATAAAAATGCATTGTACGAAAGCCTCAAAAATTAATAAAAATATCTTTAAAAACTTTATTATGAGTTAAATCCCAGCAAAAATCAACTCAGGGGAAAACATTAGCCAGAGAATGAGGAGAGCAAAAAGACAAACTTGGATGTTGCACATTGATGGCTCCCATCAGAATGAGATTGGGTCCTCAGAGCTGGGAGTCTCTCAGGAAAGCTCTGGGTCCAAACTTTTATAGGACCCGGGAGCCTTCCCCTTCCCAGCTCCCTCTCAGAACCTCTCCACAGGGATCCCAACCTTGCCCATCCCATCCTAGCCTCAGCTACCCGCCACAATCCCCTCAATCTTGTGTCTTTCAGGGTTTCAAATGCAGTACCCATGGATAACACGGCACGGCCAGGTTCTGCTGCCTACAAGACAGGTAGCCCAGCCCTCTGGAACCTTTTCTGTATTAGCTTCCATGTGCTGACCCTGGGGAGGCACTTTACTAAACAGCTGCTTTTGAAGAATGGGGAGACCCTTTAACTTAGGCTTTTAACCTTCAGTAAGCATTGATTATCTCAAGTTAGGGCTTCCTCCAAGGGATAGTCTTTTGTGCTCAGGATACTTTTTTCATTATCCATATGCAGCATAGGATGTTTCTTTCAATGGTTATTAGTTACAGCTTTATTAGTTACAGCTGCCTCTCCAGCACTAGCTGAATACCAGCCTACCTTGAAATTTCCTGTGCCAAACAAATTAGTCCATTACCTTCAAAGTTGACCCCACTTAAGATCTCAGGACACAGGCAGAATGCAGCCAGCCAGATTCTTGGCCAATATATTACATGAATGATGTATTAGTTACTTTCCTGTTGCCGTGATAAAGCATGGTAACCAAGGGAACTTATAAAAGGAAGAGTTTACCAGTTCAGGTTCCAGAGGGAGTAGAGTCCATTGTGGTGGGGAGGCATGGCGAGGTGACCAGATCAAGAACAGAGAGCTCAAGCAGGACTCACATCTTCGAGCAGGAACAGAAAGCAGGTAGTGACTAGAAACCTGGCAAGGCTTAAGAAGCGATGGCCTAGCGGTTAAGAGCACCAACCGCTCTTGCAGAGGACCCGGGTTCGATCCCCAGCACCCACAGGGTGGCCGAGAGCCGTCTGAAACTCCAATTCCAGAACTCCAGTTCCAGGGGAGTCCGACGCCCTCTTCTGACCTCCGCGGCGTTGCATGTCACAGGTGCACAGACTTGCATGCAGACAATACATTCATACACATACGGAAATAAATAAAATTAACAAAAAATTAAAAAAAAAAAGAATTCTCAAAGCCCACTCCCAGTGCTGTGCTTCCTCCAGCAAGGTCACACCTTCCTAAACAGGGCCGCCAACCGTGGACAAAATGTCCAAATACTTCAAGTCTATGGGGGACATCCTCATTCAAACCAGCACCAATGACTCCTATCCCAGTTCCTGATGGAGTCCAGATTCCCTTCTGAAACCTCATGAGTCAGACCTCCATTGCCCACACTTCTGACAGCACACTTGGCTCATGACTAGAATGGCTCACTAAGCTCTGCTTAAAGCATTCAGTGACTTTTCTAGCTCGGGTACAGAATGCTTCTATATTCCTAGAAAACAGCTCCAAAGTCTTAGGAGCCACATGGTCAGGTTTATTGGCACAACAGCTCCACCTCTCAGTAGCTACTTTCATATCTTCTTCCCACTATGGATTCCATGCATGAAAGGAAACTTGTCTTTCTGAGTCTGGTTTATTTCTCTTAATCGGACAGTTTTCAGTTCCATCCATTTCTTTCTGCAATCAACATTTTCTTAAACATTATATAAAACAAATACAGACCACTAACAACAAGTCAAGGAACTGCTTTTTAAAGGGCCAGTGTCACTTGTAGCCATAAAATCTGATGAAATGTTAGTATCTGACTCTCTATTTACACATAGAATGTTTCTTTTTTTTTAAATTTTATTTATTTATTTTTGTATGTGTATGAGTGTACTGTCTGCATGTAGGTTTGTGCACCCATGTCGTGCAATGCCGCGGAGGTCAGAAGAGGGTCTCGGATTCCCCTGGAACTGGAGTTCTCCTGGAATTGGAGTCACAGATGGTTCTCAGCCACCATGTAGGTGCTGGGGATCGAACCCGGGTCCTCTGTAAGAGCAGTCGGTGCTCTTAACTGCTAGGCCATCTCTCCAGCCCCCAGAATGTTTCTTCTAGACTACTGTGACACCAAAACCAAATCTTTCTCACCAGTGGGCTGGAGATAGCCCACATAGCCTTCTGTGGATTCTCTATAAGTTTGCCAGATGTGTGCAGACACTATATGATTAACAAAATTTCATTGAAAAGCACTGATAAATTCATAGTTATCTTTGTTCTAGAATTGTCCTTGGTCAATGAAACATAAATATGACTCTGATTATTTCTTTTTTTTCAAAGCCAATTTTTGATTATTTCTTTTTATCTACAAAAATGTTTCGTAAATAGTCCCAAACTAAAAAAACAAAAAGCACAATGTAGGGAGCTGGCTAAATTAAAGATGGTACCATTCTTATAACTGAAATATTAGATAGGCATTAAAAATCATGTAATAGTGTCAAATATTGAGTAACAAGGAAAATATATTCACAGAATATTATTACATAAAAAATCAGGTTATAAACTGACTTTGAATCTATATAATGATAAATATTAAAAACATATCACATAGAATAAACTATGTATTTTAAGAGCTTTATCGTTTATATCTGAGTAGTAGAATTATGTCCTCCCTTTTTCACTTACTAAATGCTCTATAACTTCAGTTATAAGACAAAATTTATATCTTAAGGGTCCTCTTATTAAAGAGCTTGCTATTTTCCTATAAATAAATTAGTGTGGCAACCTTTAGCCTTTTCAATCCACTAGGAAGGTTGAGGTTGTTAATATTTTGGACGTGTGAGACAATATGGTTCAGCATTCGCTGGAAGCCCTCTTCCTCACCTCATCATCTGCGGCATCCCGCTAATGACGTGCCTTGATGGCTTGTCACTGTCCTCTGGGGAGGTAGCGCAGATGGGCACTTCTTTCTCAGAAACAGGGAAAGCCTTCTCTAATGGCCGTGCAAAGATGTGGAGTCATTGAAAAGGAGTGTGAAATTGTAAAAATCCTCCCCTTGTTCTAAACAAAAATGGGTGCACGTATGGGTGTGTAGAGCATAGATCTATATGGTAGCTTTTGATAGGGGAATGTTGTAATTAGAGCCAAGTGTGACTCTGGGCTAGAGTGAGCCATTACTGCCCCTTTTTCTGAGCTCACAGATGGACAGAATTATGTTGCCTTAATAATGAGGCTCTTAAGTGCCAGCTGTCATCCAGCATTGCAGCCCTCCACGCTAACAAAGCCCTCATTAAATGGTTTGCTTGGAATAATTTGCCTCCTCTCCTTGCCTTGCTAGTAACTGACAACTTGGTCCCTCCGTTCCTCCCTGGACACCTTTAATCACCCACAGAGAAGGCTGTGCTGTGTGACGGGATGGTAATTTTTTAATCCTACATGTCTTCATATTATTATTTTTATGCCCCCTTTCAAAAGTTTTTAAACGTGGTTGGTAGCTAATATTCTGTGCTATCATTCATTCTGTGGTAAAATAATAATTGCTAATTTTCTTCTTCAGAGAGTCAGAGCTTTATCAGGAATAACATTATGCAAATGACTATGCAAATGTCAACCAGTGGAGTCTCTCAGAAAGAAGTTCAGAGAAAACCTTTCAGAACATATCCAAAGTTGTCCAGAAAAAAAAAAAAAAAGCTGAGGATTTTGAACTATAAGGTCACCATGGTAGCAAAGAGAATTTATTACTAGTAAGAATTTAGGAGAAGACTGTATATTCTTAACAAAATAAAAGAGGCGGGGCATGCATTAGTGTTTATCCTAGCTCAGTTTATGATACCATAGGTTGTCCTTGACAGTGGTCAAGTCCCGTTGGGCTGAGCTTCTTTGAGTTTGTTTGGCGTCCAACAATTCAAGGTGCTTAAACTTCAACCTTTTTAGCTTTTAGAATCCACCACTTATTTGTTCCACTTTTCTTGTCTTTTTCTGATCATTAAAATTGTCTTTCTAACATGGAAAATTATTTGATGGCCTAGCGGTTAGGAGCGCCGACCGCTCTTGCAGAGGACCCGGGTTCGATCCCCAGCACCCACATGGCGGCTAAGAACCATCTGTAACTCCAATTCCAGGAGAACTCCAGTTCCAAGGGAATCCGAGACCCTCTTCTGACCTCCGCGGCTTTGCACGACACGGGTGCACAGACCTGCACGCAAGCAGTACATTCATACACATAAATAAATAGAAAAAAAAAAGGAAAATTATTTGAAGAAAGTTTATTGACGGATGAAAAATGCTGGATTCTTTCAAAACTTAACATCACACTCACCCTCCCTGAAATTTACACCAGAAAACCCTCTCTTAGATGCACATTTGTTCCCAGGAGTGCTGAGATGCTGGACTAGTGCACAGGGATCTGCTGCCCTCATCTGGGTCATTGAACCCCCCCCCCCAGCCCCAAAGGAAGGAGACAAAGGAGTTTTAGGGAGAAGGGAGGGAAGAAAGGGGTGTTCTAGTTTGCTTTCGATTGCTGTGACAAAACACTCTGACCAATACCAACTTGGGGAGGAAAGGGTTTGTTTATTTGTCTTACATCTCCCAGGTCACGGTTCATCACTTAGGGAGCTCAAAGTAGAAACTCAGGGCAGGAACCTGGAGGCAGGAGCTGAAGCGCAGGCCATGGAGGAGGGCTGCTTACTGGCTTGCTCCCCTGGCCCATGCTCAGCCTGTTTTCTTTCTTTTTTTTTTAATTTTTAAATTTTATTTATTTCTGTATGTGTATGAATGAACTGTCTGCATGCAGGTCTGTGCACCCGTGTCGTACAATGCCGCGGAGGTCAGAAGAAGGTCTCAGATTCCCCTGGAACTGGAGTTCTCCTGGAAAAAGCCTATTTTCTCACACAATACACAACAACCTGCCCAGGGGTGGTGCCACCCACAGTGGGCTGAGCCCTCCCACATTATTCACCAATCAAGAAAATACCCCACAGATATGGCCAGAAGCCAGTCCAATACAGGCAATTTTCCAACTGAGGCTCCTTCAACCCAGGTGTGTCAAGTGGACACTAAAGCTGTCCAGCACAGAGGAGAACATTGTGTAGGCAGAGAACATGGCAGCTCGTGAGGAAAACTTCGGCAACTTCACTCTTCTGTTCACGGCCACGCAGCCATCCGGGTTCTGGAGTAGCAGAGCTCCGGAGCCCGGAACCAAGGATCTGGAGTCCTAGAGATCTGAGGGGCACCCCAACTGCTCTGCTGGCTATATTAGTTAATATCTTTCTTCCGGGGCTGGAGAGATAGCCTAGCGGTTAAGAGCACCGACGCTCTTGCAGAGGACCCGGGTTCGATCCCCAGCACCCACATGGCGGCTAAGAACCGTCTGTAATTCCAATTCCAGGAGAACTCCAGTTCCAGGGGAATCCGAGACCCTCTTCTGACCTCCGCGGCATTGCACGACACGGGTGCACAGACCTGCATGCAGACAGTACATTCATACACATACAAAAAAAAAAAAATATCTTTCTTCCTTAGTCTCCTCACCTAGGAAATGGGTGTGAAAATGAGTGTTGAAAGAGTTGCCCAGGGAAGGTAATGAAGTTGACGGTCAAGGGCGTGGTGGTTAGAGTCAGCTTCATCAATTTACTGCTGCATGACCTTGACTGGTTATTTAATCTGGCAGTTTTCTCATGTATCTTGGAGTTGGGGAAGAGGTTATGAATTTAATGCATCTACGACTCTCTAGCATATAATTCACAATTGGCATATGCTACCTCTCATCACTGGTTCATAGGTAAAGCAGCTGGCACGTGGGGGGAATTCAACGTGACAATTCTTATTCCTAGTCATACTCACTCCTGCCTTCAAAACAGGCCAAAAGTCCATAAGGTAAAGCCCACTTGTGCAGTCCTGGCTGGGCCTACCCCCAGGTCTGTTTTTGCTCTGTTCTAATAGTGCCATTGAGGTTATTTGAGGTAACATCTGCTTAGATTTATTGTGCAGTGCTTCACTCACATGTAATTGAAGTAGAAAAGTATCTGAATGTTTTATGAAGGTGAGTGGGTGGAAGGGCGGTAGCCTGGGGGAAGCTTCATGGACCTTTCTGAGACTACAGCAGCTGTGTCAACAGTACCCCCAGAGGAGCCCAGAACATAATGCATACATGTAGAAGGAGAAAGATGTGAAGATTCAAAGATCGTATTTACTTGATCAAAGCCTTAATACAACTCCTGAGGGATCAGGTCTGGTTGTCCCCCTGGGCTGACTACCCCATAAACACCACAGAGACAGCAACCTATTTTTTCAAGGTCTGTAAAAATTACTGACTTTTTTTCATATAATGAATACTATCTTTTTAATCTCTTGCTTTTAAAAAATTTACAAATCTAGAGTCAGGGTTCAGTTCATTATCTGTTCTTGCCACATAAACCCTGTAATCTTTGTAGAAAAATAAAGAATAAGGGCAAGCCATTTGACCTTTGCTTCTTGCTGGACGTTGAGAGTTGTAGTGATGTGAAAACTGAACTGATGACTGGGAGGGGTTGGGATTGGCGGCTGCAGAGGAGGGATGGGGTAGGGAGGAAGCAGAACACAGGTGACCTAAGGACTTAATGCTGTAGTTTCATTCTGGACAAACAGGACATGAGCAATCTTCTACAGAGTGTTGGATGCCATGGAGATAAGAGAAATTTCTGGTGTAAACATTGCAAGCTTGGCTCCTGTGGGCCTATTTTGTAGAACTGAAATGAATGGATAATGGCTAATTTGTCTCTATTATATTCACTGCTTTCAGAAGATCACTGATTAGAAGTTCCGAAGAAAACAGGCAAAGCTTGTGTTTCAAACCAATGCTTGGAATGAATAGAGTAGAATGCCTGCAGACTGACAAGCTGGGGTGGTTCCCACTGTCTGACCATTGGCATGATGGGTTTTGGAGTGTGTGTGTGTGTGTGTGTGTGTGTGTGTGTGTGTGGTCAATCTGACTCAAGCTTAATCTCTAAAACAGCCTGCTTCCTGTGTGACAACAGCAAACTAACGTTAAAATGCACAGCGTAACCACTAAAAATATTGCCATAAATAAGATATATATTGAAAGAGGAAATAAGGGGCTCGCCCTGTCTATGTAAATAACCCAGAGACAGTCATTCTTCAGATGATGGTAGAGTTAATGCCATTGCTAAGATTCCAGACAATTTTATACTTTGGCTTAACAAATATTTATGTATATTCTACTATGTGCCTAACAATGCAATATTCCTTGGATCCAGAGCAATGAATAAAGATTTATAGCGAGGCTAGATTTAAGGACCTTACACTGTAGTGGGAAAGATAAAATAAACAGCTCTACCAATGCAGGACCTGTACTGCAAAGGCATATGGCTCCTGGTGGTCTCACTTTATGGGTTATGCACTAAGAGCCACAGGAACTGTAAGGAGTTGGATCTTAAAGGAAACAAGATGAATGCTTCACCAAAGACACGAGTAAACTGTTTTCTCAAATTAGCCATGTGTATGGTAGGTAGCTTGGTCAGCTGGACTGCAGGTCTGTCAGAGGAGTGAGGTCCCAGTGGGGATCACAGTTGAGAACTGGGACTTAGGATTGTGGGAGAGTTTGGAACTTTGGGCTAGAAAAATCATTGAACGCCTAAAGTTTGTTGCTGTGGAACTTGGAACAGTTATGCTGAAAGAGTTCTAGATGATGGAGACCTGGCTTGTGAAGGTTCAAGGGGAAGCAGAGACCATCAAGGCTGTTTGCATGATATTTTTTTAATTAAAACATTTTATTATTTTATGTGTATGACTATACTGTCTGCAAGTAAGTAGGTGCAGCCGGGTCATTCAATGCTGTGGAGGTCAGAAGAGGGTGTTGGATTCCCATGGAACTGGAGTTAAAGATGGTTCTTCTCTGCCATGTGGGTGCTGGGAATCGAGCCCAGGTCCTCTGCAAGAGCGGTCAGTGCTCTTAACCACTGAGCCATCTCTCCAGCCCCTGCATGATATTTTTAAATTAAGAATCTGTGGGTTCTGGTCAGCTGGGGCTGAAGAATCAGCTGTAAGTAACAAGAGACCAGAACCTGAAGGGAAATCTTTGTTGTACTGGGACAATTGATGCTGGTTAGCTGAGGCTGAAAATCAGCTGTAAGTAACAAGAGACCAGAATCACTGTGGTGAAATCTGGGAAGAATTTCTTCAGGGTCAGCACACAGAAGCTGTGGTCCAGAGGGGACCCTAGCTTTCCACCTCAAGCTGGAGGCAGGACTTGGTAATATGTAAGAGTCTCCTATATGGTTCTGGTGTTGAAATTTGAGGGGGTCACAGAGAGCAGCGGAGGCTTGGCACTGTGAGAGCTCAGGAAAGACCACTGGTGGAAGTGCACCTCAGTTGCAGTGAAGACCACAGGACTGCAGGGGTCATGGAGAGAAGCTGAGGCTTTGCACCAGGAGAGGTCAGAAGAGACCATTGGTGAAGGTGCTGCCTCAGTTTCAGTGGCAACCTCAGCTTTTTGGAGATGCCAGGACCATAGGATGACCACCAAGAGCAGCAGCAGGTGTGGAATGGAATTGGCCTGGGCCTGTGAGATGAGCTGTGTGTGCTGTGGACAGCAGAGTCAGAGAAGGGGAGCTGCCAAAACCTTTTGAAGCCCAGAAGACTGAGTGAATCCCAGATGTCCGGCTTTGAGCTACTTTGCTGGACTTAGGTATTGCTTAGGTGTGCCTGATTTTTCCCTTTGAAATAAGACAGTACTTGTTTTGGATTTTACAGGAGTTCACAGTTAAGAGACTTTTTACAAACTGTGAACTTTTTTTTTTTTTTTTTTTGGTCTTTTTGAGACAGGGTCTCCCTGTAGCCCCAGCTGTCCTGGAACTCACTCTGTAGACCAGGCTGGCCTTGAACTCACAAAGATTTGCCTGCCTCTGCCTCCCAAGTGCTAGGATTAAAGGCGTGCGCCACTGTGAACTTATAAGTGCTTGGACTTTTTAACCACTGTGGGGCTTTTAAGGTTGTGCTGTCTTATGCTGTGATTAATTGTTAACATCATACCTTAGAGACAAGAAATGGAAAGGTGATTGTTTAATAGTGATATGTTTTGTGTGTCAAGTTGACAAGGGGTCAATTTTGCTGGATAGTTTTAGTGTCAACTTGACACACCTGGGTTGAGGGAGCCTCAACTGGGGAGTTGGCTTCATTGGACTGGCCTGTGGCCACGTCCGTGGAGTATTGTCTTGATTGTTGAGTTATGTGGGAGGGCCCAGCTCACAGTGGATGGTGCCACCCTGGGCAGGTTGTTATGTACGGTATAGGAAAGCAGGCTGGGCATGGGCCAAAAGAGCAAGCCAGCAAGCAGCATTCCTACGTGGCCCGGGCTTCCGCTCCTGCCTCCAGGTTCCTGCCCTGAGTTCCTATGCTGGGCTCCGTCAGTGATGAACTGTAACCCGGGATATGTGAGCCAAATAAACTCTTTCCTCCCCAAGTTGGAATTGGTCAGAGTGTTTTGTCAATTGTTACAGCAATTGAAGATAAACTAGAACAGGGATAGTCTGAGGAGCAAACTGGGAAGTGGAAGGACTGCATCAGGAACTTCTGGAAGAAACAAGGAGGACCAAAGTAAGTGGAACAAAATAGCTGGGGGTCAAATGGAAAGCGACTGAGCAGGGCTGGGACACTGAAACAGAAAAAAGTTTTACACAGTCAAATTTTATGAGTCATATCCAATTTATTAGTGAAAAAAAGAGATTTGATATGTGCTAGAAAGCATACCAGTAGCTTTCCTAGAGTTCAAGTCTACAAACCAGTTGCTTCATTCATAGAGTAAAAATAACTACATACCTAATATTTTTGTGGTTCAGCTTCTTTCTTTTAGAGATAACATAAGCCAAAACCTACAAACATGTGCATGCTCTTGTATGCATATATACTCATTTAGTTTCTGAGTGAGGGAGAACTTGTGGTATAATGTCTGATTGAAAATAGCAATCTCTGTGGCACATGCCTATAATCCCAGCACTAAGGAGACTATAGCAGGAGGATGTCAAGTTTGAGGCTAGCCTGGGATACATAGGGGGATTTTTTTTTTTTTTCTGAGAGAGGGCTCGGAAGGTAAAAGTGTCTGCTGTGAAGTCTGACAACTTAAATTCAATCCCTGGAGCCCACATGATAGAAAGAGAGAATTAACTTGCTGCCCGTCACAAGTGCATTGTGATGCACATGCAAACACACGCATGCACACATACAATACTAAAACCATAAAAAGTAGAATTTAAAGGATAATTTTATTCTGTTTTTTTTTTTAATTCCTAAAGTACAGCTTCTTATTTCCTACAAGGAGTGACAAACAAGAGAAATAAGTGTTGACAAGCATGTAGTTCCTTGTTCATAATGCACTGTGGGACCATATGTCTAATATAATTTTTATAAGGGATGATCTCTGTGATTTGAAGGAAAGCAGTTTAGAGTACTGCTCTGAGCTTGTATTCCCCTGGCAACCTATCAGTTTATAGGGGAGAATCCTATCTGAATCTAATATAATTAACCCTTGCCTATGATGTCACTTGTCTTGGCCAGTCAACTCTCTGAGCTGTCTTGAGCACTTCAATTTAAGTCATGGCTTTTCTTGTACTGTACATCGCATAACAGCTCTACTATTGACCATGTTATATTGCTTCCTTCCCATCAGTTGCTAAGTGTCAAGGAGGTATATATCGTCAGATCTGACCTCTTTTCTGAGCTTTGTATTCCAATATCTGGCTGCCAACTCAAACTTTTTACTTAGATATTTAGTAACTACCTCACATATATTGTGGCAACGCAACCCCTCAACCTAAGCAAATAGGTTTCTACATCAGTGGGTTTCTCAGCCAAAAGCCTAGAAGTCGTCTTCCCTCAACCCTATGGTCAGTTGAGCAAGATGTCCATATCAGGTCTATTCTTCAAATATCACCTATGTCTGTCTGTTTTGGAGCATTCATACTGCTACAATTCTGTTACAGCTACCATTCTGTGTCTGCTGTGTAGCCTCCGAGCTTGCCTTGTTAACAGAGTGAAACTCTGAAAGCTATTTAAACCATGTCCCTACTTAGAATCTGCTGGTGGCTTCCATTGCCATCAAAGTAAATTCCAAGGCCTTTACCTGGCTTGCGAAGATCTTGTGGTATGTGACAGCATTGAAGTTTCTTCCTCATTTACTTTAAGGCATCCGATATGATAGAGTTCTTTTAGAGACTTAGAGAAGCACTGAGCCCTTGGAAGCTTCTAGACCTTCTTTACCACATAGAGACTGTCTTACTTGCTATGATGTCCTTAATACCGGAAAAGACAGCAATGCTTATAGGGTGAAGAATGAGTACAGTTAGCATTGTAGAGGTCAAGTATTATATATAGTTATTGTACCTTTGAGACAGGGGCAAATTCAGAATACCCAGAAAACTCAGCAACATGAAAGAAAGAAAGAAATATAGAAAAGAAGGCCAGATCTATTTTCCTAGAAGGTTTATATGTAAGATATTTTTTAACATATGATAGAAATACATTGTAGTTTAGAGGTCACATTTCCTAATAAAATTCTATAACAGTTTTTGTAATTTTAACCACCATTTGTATTTGAGTTAATATTTGAAACTCTGTTCCATGTCCATTTGATTTTTGCATAGATGAAAAATGATAGTGTTTGCATACAAGTTTGAATATGGGAAAAGTAGAGGGAAGAGTGATAAACAGAACTATTCAGCTAGTTTTTAATGCTCCCTTCAGCCAGTGGTAAAAGCATATAAGACCATTTTTCAAATCAAGACCCCAATCAATTGTATATTGCTGGACAGTAAAATAATATAGGAGCTGAGTATTCCTTATTCAAAATGCTTGGGCCAGAGGGGTTTACACTAGAGACTTTTCCAGGTTTTAGAATATCTGCAAATACACAATGAGGTACTGGGGATGAGACTCAGGTCTAGACATGAAATTCACTAATGTTGTACATACACCTTACACAGCCCAAAGATAATATCGTGCTTTTTTTTTTTTTTTTGGTCTTTTTGAGACAGGGTCTCCTTTAGTCCCAGCTGGCCTGGAGCTCACTCTGTAGACCAGGAGGGCCTTGAACTCACAGAGTTCCACCTGCCTCTGCCTCCCGGGTGCTGGGACTAAAGGCGTGCGCCACCACGCCTGGCTTAATATCATGCATTTTTTAAAATTTTATTTCTGTATGTGTGTGAATGTACTGCCTGCATGCAGGTCTGTGCACCCGTGTCATGCAATGCCGTGGAGGTCAGAAGAGGGCGTTGGATTCCCCTGGAACTGGAGTTCTCCTGGAATTGGAGTTTCAGACGGTTCTCAGCCGCCATGTGGGTGCTGGGGATCGAACCCGGTTCCTTTGTAAGAGCGGTCGGTGCTCTTAACTGCTGACCTTATTTATTATCTGATCCATCACATTAAGTCCAGGGGGCAATTTTCCACTTATGGAATTGTGTTAATTCGAAAAGAAAAGAGAAAAGGGAAACATTGGTATTGCAAGTTTTTGGATCAAGGCTAGTCAACCTGTAATGAATCCTCCACCTTAGGCCCTCTGTTTGTCATTGCTCTCTCACAAAAGGCGGATAACTGATTTATTTTCCCTGCTTGAAGGCGAGTTGGAAATGAGTGAACTTGTTCACAGGATAATTTAATTATTGTCTTGCCCATTTAAAAACACATACACCCAAAAAAGAACTTAAAGAATCCTTCTAGCTCTTTCTCCCTCAGGATTGTTATTAATAAGCACACCAAAAGCAAGGAAAAGTTGAGCTATTTTAAAGTATGTAACCCATAGTAATGAATTAATTACCATATAATATTTAAAGCTTTTATTATTCGTACACGAGAGCCTCCATTATTAATGATTGCTTATGAAATTAATCTTTCTATTTTCCATTATGATTCAAATTAACTTCATTAGTTGGATTCATGATTCACATCGCTATCAAACTCTACTTTTAATTTCTGAAGCATGAAATGACATAAAATGTCTTTGGGGGGGAACCACTTAAAATTAAGATTTTACTTTGATGCACTAAAGTAAATGAATTGAATTAGATGAACAGCAGAACTTTGTTTTCTTTCTCACAGTGTCCCCTGGTGTTTAAATGTCTACATTGCATGTTAAAGATGAAAACCTAAAATCAAACACAAAAAGTGAATAACTTCTTGCATTGGAGAAAGTTTCTTTATGGTTGTATTTGGCCCACTAATTATTCACCTTATTGAGATTATAATTAAATGGATAAATATTTGGTAAACAATCAAATGCTAATATTAATGCAAACTAAAAGCTATGGAATGCATATCTGTGGAAGCATGTAGATTGAATTTGTGTGTCTTTTCTCTTAAAGTGAAAGCACTCAGTACTAAATAGTTGGCTTCATTTTCTTCCAGATTTTCTGGCTCTTTAGTCTTTACTGGAAGTTTTGTTAAAGGAGGATGTAGTGAAGGTCAAGTGCAGACACTTGAGTTATTACACCTACAATCAGGGCTCTGTGCTTATTTTGGAATTTTGTAATACTAACAAATATTGCTTTAACTAAACTTTTCTAGATTTTTTCTCCCTTAATTTGAATTGAAAGTAGGTAAAATTTTCTGAATTCTATTCCTCTTTTTTTTTTAATTAAAAATATTTGTGTGTCTGTGGTCTGTCAGTGTGTCTGCCACACATATGCAGATGCTCCTGGGAGGTGGATGAAGGTGTCAGATCCCCTGGAGCTGGAGTTACAGGTGATTGTGAGCCCCCCTACATGAGTTCTGGAGCTGGGATGCAGGTCCTCTGCAAGACCCCTAAGTGTTATTTTCCCAGCCCCTCTAAGTGCTATTTATTTGCTTGAATTTAGCTTAATTTATCACTTTTAAGTATCTTTTGGAGTGGCTGGAAGCTAGGATGATGATTTGTTTTTAATTATTTTTAAAAATCAGAGCAGATTTTTGCCCCATTTTCTTCTACATGGTGAATGCAATCACACTACCAATTCAGATGTCATGAACCTGGCAGAAGAATCCTGCTAAGGCCTATGACCAGAATACAGGGGATGGTACCTGTCAGCCCGAGGGAATTCATCATTTTTTGGCAGTGTATTCCTTAAGGTAAATTATTCCAAGTTATTAGCATGTTGCCATCAAGGAATAGCTATTTTTTTTTGAGAGGGGGGTTATGCAGGTAAAGGTTTTTTTTTTCTGAAGCTGGAAGACTTCTCAGATATGTTAGTGGGGACAGACCCTCACTGGGAGCGAGAGTTGCCTCCACGACCTCTTCAGTGATTGTCAGCACTAAGAGTCTGTGACTCCTGATGTCCCTTCATAAATTTTCCTCTGCAGTGAGGTGATAAATGACACTGGGCAGGAATCTGAACACTTGATTTCCAAACTGTGGGAAGTGTCCTCTTAGAGAGATTTATGCCTGGAGAGGTGGGACTAGCCATCATTTGATGCTAGGTTTCAGAAGAACATTAAGGATTTATATAGCAGGAAAGGAATGCATCTTATGGCTCACCTACCTAGATATATTATAGCCCTGCAGTTAACATCCAGGCTGTCTGTTTTTGAAGCTCATGAATACAGGGAGCATGCTCAGTCCTGCTCAGTACCAAATCCCTGTACCAGCAAAATGTCTAGCATATAATAAGAATTCAATAAGTATTTGCTAGGGGCATAAATGAGTGAGAGTTGGCATGGTTACCCAAAAGAATTCTAATTATATTTCTAACTTTCAGCACTTTTTTTTCCATGACAGGGTCTTTCTGTGTTGCTTAGACCAGCTCAAATATACAAACCTTCTGCTTTAGCCTCTCATGTAGCTAGGATCACAGGTGTGTGCCACCATGTCTAGAATATACTACTGACATTTTTTATCTTATTTAATTTTTATGTCTTAAAAATACTGTTAAAATCTTCAGCTAAAGACTTGAGAATATCTACAGGGTTGCCCGCTGACTGATTGGCATGCAGTGGTAAAGTGATAGTTTGTGGTTTGGCCCTAACCTCTGTAAATTCAGAACCTAAATTTTGCAGCTAAGTCACTTATGTTAGTAGTACCTCCATAACTGCTACCTTGACTAATAATAGTGGGTAATATTTATTAATTCAGTCATTGGCTGGGCTCATTGTTTTGAATACATTGTATCTCCTTTAAGTCTCATGACAGCTTTCTGAGGTGAGTGCTATTATTATTGCTCCCATTTTTATAAATGAAGAAACCGAAGTACAGATTGATTTGCTCTAAATGAAATAACTAAATTGAAACAAATATAAAATGCTGAGTTTATAGAAAAAGAATAAGACTTAGCTATTTCAAGAATAGCGTTTTTTAAAATTTTTTATTTATTTATTTTTTATGTGTTATGAGTGTACTGTCTGCGTGTAGGTTTGTACACCCGTGTCATGCAATGCCGTGGAGGTCAGAAGAAGGTATCGGATTCCCCTGGAACTGGAGTTAAAGACGGTTCTTAGCCGCCATGTGGGTGCTGGGAATCGAACCTGGGTCCTCTGCAAGAGCAGTCGGTGCTCTTAACCTCTGAGCCATCTCTCCAGGCCCAGCAATAATAGCATTTTATGCATCACTGTGACCACAGAGTCAATAAACTACTCTGTGGGTATGAAGCCTCAATCTGCTGACTCCTTTCTCCTTCGGTATCCCTTGATGGGTCTCGTGATATGAATCTGTTTGGGGATGAGCAGCCCTGAGTCTCCCCTCCTTCCTTGCTGGACGGTCCTTGGCTGCTTCTCTGCCACTGCAGTGACTTTGCAGTCCTTTATCCGGTGAGGGGTGTGGGACCTGAGCTTTGAGTGGCTGTAGCAGTCAGTGTTGGGAAGAAGAAAGTAGCTTGTCACACAGTTTGCATGCCCCAGCTTGGACTCCTCAATAGGAAAGTGGAATGTATTAGATCTGGGCCTTTTTAAAGAACTTTCTTTAATCCCTACCATTCAAGAGTAAGCTCACTGCCACTGGTTAAAAAGTATATTAATGGGGCTGGAGAGTTGGCCTAGCGGTTAAGAGTGCCGACTGCTCTTGCAGAAGACCCAGGTTCAATCCCCAGCACCCACATGGCGGCTGAGAACCATCTTTAACTCCAGGTCCAGGGGAATCCGACACCCTCTTCTGACCTCCACGGCATTGCACGATGGGTACACAAACCTACATGCAGACAGTACATTCGTACACATAAATAAATAAATAAAAATATTTAAAAGAAAAGTATATTAAGTATGTTTTCTGTGAGAAGAATCTAAATGGAAGTCAGATTCAGAGTAACCGGTCGTTGGAAGCTGTTGTTGGCTGGGGGTGCTGTGATCTGGTGCTGCACGTCTCGTGCTGCACGTCTCCTTGGCTGTTTCTCCTAAGAGGAGCCATGAGCAGAACCCCTCTTCCTTGATCAGAAATATTCGTTTATTTTTTAAATATTGTAGTATTTTATTTTACTTATCAAGAATTTGTACATTTCATACAATGGTTCCTAATCAGATTTAGCCCCCCATCCCTCCCCATCAGAACTCATGCATTACGTCATCCAGGTTAGTCCCTACCCAGTCAGGCTTTTGAACCCGGATGTCCTTCTGTGCAAGTTTACCCACCAGAGTCTAGTTGACACACCTAGAGATCTTGAGTAGGGTATACTCTTCTTCACCCAGCAGTAATCAGTCTCCAGTAGTTCTCAGCCCAAGGCCAGTCCCCTACCCATTTCTCTTGCTCTACTCTGGGACCTTGTCTGAGTTGGCATTGGTCCTGTGACTGATGCCGACATCACTACAAGTTCACCTGTGAAAGCTTCCAGGAGTCTGTAAGCCTCTACTTGCCTACGTTCATGCACCAGCCTGGCTCTCACAATCTTTCTGCCTCCTCTTCCACAAAGATCCCTGAGCCATGGGTGGGTGAGGTTTAATATATGAAGCCTATCCAGGGACACACACTCGTGAAGCTCCTATTCCTTGAAGCTTGGCAGTTGTGGCCCTCTGTTTGCTTTGCACTCTATGGTGTAGGAAGCTTCACTGTGAGAACTGAGGGGTGCACTCATGTCCTCTCTGCGCCCCATTCTGCGATGTTCCATGAGTCTTAGGTGTGGAGGTTCAACTGTGGATGTGTCTCCTAGGATTGGGCAGTTTTCAGATTTTTATTCTCGTGTCTCACGAGTTGTGGGATTCTGCAGTAGCTCCCATCTGTGCAAAGAGAAGCTTCTGTGGTGTATGGTATGCTTGTCTGTAAGATTCCATATTTAGCATATGGTAAGAAATTTATCTGGAGATAAGACACCGATAGGGTTTTTTCTAGGCTCTGTGTCTTCTCTAGCCATGTGCATTTGGTTGAGTTTACAGTTTACAGTACTTATAAATTCACTCCCATTGAGAAGGTTTTAAGTCCAATTAGATAGCTGTTGATTAGCCCCCAGATAACAGTGCCACTACTGCACCAATAGAGGTAGTTTGCTGTGCAGGTCATTATTGTTATTAGGCTTTAGGGCTGGGTTGTACCAGTGATTGATTTTCTCCCTTAGCAGTGGGGATATTATCTAGCATTATGAACACAACTTCAGGTAGAAGACTTCCAGGTTGGTTCTTGGTCCATTACTCCAAGTTCTGTTTCTGAAGCATATGTCCTGTCTTGAGTAGTAGGGTCTTATTTTCTAGTTCTAGGAGGTAATTAAGAGCTTTGGCAGTAGCCCGTGTTATTTTGAGAGTCCTTGGGTCACCCTCACCAGCCACTCAAAGGGAGGTGTCCTCTGTCTGGCACTGTGTTCCTTGCCATACACCAGCCCTCAAGCACACCTGTGCACTAATGTTCAGACAATGTATGTGCATTTCTCATGGGGTCTCGGGAATATCACATTACACTCTGGGTTCCCGAGCTGGCCAAGTTCCAATCATCTCTGTTCTTTCCTCTGCCCTTCCCACCTCCCTCTTCCTTCCCCAGCCCCAGAACCCCCATTATCCCCACCCTGCCCCTCTGCTGAGTTCCCGGGCCTGCCACCATGCCCCCCGTATGTCCTTCCCAACTCAACACTCCCCCCACCCCCAGTAACATCTATTCCTTACTAGAGGGGGCTCTTTTGGGTTCTTTCCTTTCCTTTGCCTCGATATATCCTTTCCATTTTCCTTGTTCCTGGTGTTACAGCAGGATATATACTCATGTATAGGGGATTGGTCTATAATCCACAGATGAGGGAGAACATACATCACTTGGTTTTCTGCCTTTGTGTTACTTCACTTAGTTCCACACTCCATCCATTTACGTGTGAATGTCATAATTTTATCTTTTCTTACTGCTGAGGAGTACTCCATTGTGTAGATGTACAACATTTTCATTATTCATTGTCAGTTGTGGGACATTTACATTGTTTCCATTTCTTAGCTATTGTGACCAGAGTAGCAACAAACACGGAGTACAGATATCTCTACAGTATGATGAGTCCTTTGGGTATAGGTCAAGGAGTGGTATAACTGGGTCACATGGTAGGTTTATTTCGATTTTGTGGGGAGTTCCCCACACTGCCTTCCATAGTGGCTGCACTAGTTTGCATTCCCACCAGCAGCGAATGAGTGTTCCCCTTTGTCCACATCCTTGTCAACATTTGGTATCCTGCATTCTCTTGATCTTAGCCAGTCTGATTGGGGTAAGATGGAATCTTAAAGTTTGTTTTTTTTTTTTGTCTTTTTGAGACAGGGTCTCCCTTTTAGTCCCAGCTGCCCTGGAACTCACTCTGTAGACCAGGCTGACCTTGAACTCACAGAGATCTGCCTGCCTCTGCCTCTGGGATTAAAAGCATGTGGCACCACGCCCGGCTCTTAAAGTATTTTTAATCTGCAATTCTCTAATTACTAAGGATATTGAGCAGTTTTTAAGTTGTTTCCCAGCCATTTTTATTTCTTCATTTGAGAACTCTCTGTTCAGGTCTATAGCTTATCTTTTTATTGGGTTATTTTTTTTTTGCTACTTTGTTTTTTGAGTTCTTTGTATATTCTGGGTATTAATCTTCTGTTAGATGTGTAACTGGTAAAGATTATCTGCCAGTCAGTGGGCTTCCTTTTCATTTCCTCGGTTGTTTCTTTTGCAATATAGAAGCTTTGTAGCTTAATGAGGTCCCACTTACTGATTATTGATCTTAATGCCTGGCCACTTTCCAGCCAGGTGTCGTGGCGCACACCTTTAATCCCAGCACTCAGGAGGCAGAGGCAGGTGGATCTCTGTGAGTTCAAGGCCAGCTTAGTCTGCATAGTGAGTTCCAAGACAGCTGGGGCTACAGGGAGACCCTGTCTCAAAAAGACCAAAAAAATAATAATAAGTCCTTTCCTATGCCTACATCTTGGAGGGTACTGCCTATGTATTGTTCTAGGAGTTTAAGAGTTTCACGTTTTACATTGAGGTCTTTGATCCAGTTAGAGTTGACTTTTGTGGAGGGAGAAAGATAAAGATCCAATTTCATTCTTCTACAGGTGGAGATCCAGTTCTGCCAGTACCATTTGTTGAAGATGATACCTTTCTTCCATTGTGTATTCTTGGCACCTTTGTCGAATATCAGGTAACTGAAATTTTATCTACTCATGTTTGGGTCTTCCATTGTGTTTCATTGATCTATATGTCTATTTTTGAGTCAGTACCATGTGATATCTGGGGTATGGTGATGCTCCCTGCATTGTTCTTTTTGTTCTGTATTCCATAAAATTTGAAAACTCACAAAGATCTGCCTACCTCTACCTCCCAAGTGCTAGGATTAAAGGCATGCGCTGCCACAGTCGGCTAAGAAATGGATGAATTTAGCCAGGGTGGCGCACACCTTTAATCCTAGCACTCGGGAGGCAGAAGCAGGTGATCTTTGTGAGTTCAAAGCCAGCCTGGTCTACAGAGTGAGTTCCAGGCCAGCTGGGCTACAGGGAGACCTGTCTCGAAAAGACCAAAAAAAAAAAAAAAAAAAAAAAAAAAAAGAAATGGATGAATTTCTAGATACTACCAAAGTTAAACCAAGAAGAGGTCAACAGCTTAAACAGACCCATAACAAATGAAATACAAAACCTCCCGACTAAAAAAAAAGTCCAGGCCCAGATGGTAGACATTCAAAGATCTAAACCAATATTGCTCAAACTATTCAAAAAGCTAGAAACAGAGGAAGAACTTGTTGCAAACTCCTTCTATGAAGCCAGTATTACTCTAATACCAAAACCAAGTAAAGATACAACAAAGAAAAAGGCCCATATTCTTAATGAACACAGATGCAAAGATACTCAACAAAATACTAGCAAACTGCATCCAGATGGTCATCAAAAAGATCATCCACCATGATTAGGTATGCTTTATTCCAGAGATACAGGAAAGGTTCAATATACATAAGTCAATAAATCTCATAGAACATATAAATGGACTTGAAGACAAAAATCACATGGTCATATTAATAGATGCAGAAAAGACCTTTGACAAAATCCAACATGCTCTCACATTAAAAAGTCCTAGAAGGAATTGGTCTGGAGAGAAAATACCTCAATATCACTAAAGCTGTATACAACAAACCCACAGCCAACATCATTCTAAATGTAGAAAAACTGGAAGCATTCCCATTAAAATCAGGAACCAGACAGGGTTGCCCTCTGTCTCCACTCCTTTTCAATATGGTGCTTAAAACCCTTGCAAGAGCAATAAGACAAGAGAAGTAAATTAAAGGAGTACTAATTGGAAAAGTAATAAAATTATCTCTATTTGCAGATGACATGATATATATAAGAAGTACAAAAATTCCACAAAAACTGCTAGAAATGATTAATATTTTCAATAAAGTGGCAGGTTACAAAATAAACTTACAAAAATCAGTATCCTTTCTATATACCAATAAGCAATCAGAAAAAGCATACAAGGAAAACCTATTCACAGTTACCTCAAAAATTTAAATATTTAGTAATAATCCTGAGCAAAAACATTGCTACAATTAAAAGTTTAAACCTTTAGGGGCTGGAGAGATGGCTCAGTGGTTAAGACCACCGACTGACTGCTCTTGCAGAGGACCTGAGTTCGATTCTCAGCACCCACATGGCGGCTAAGAACCGTCTTTAACTCCAGTTCCAGGGGAATCCGATGCCCCCTTCTGACCTCCGTGGCATTGCATGACATGGGTGCACCAACCTACATGCAGACAGTACATTCATACACATAAAAAATAAATAAAAAATGCTTTAAAAAGTTTAAATCTTTAAAGAAAGAGATAGCGGAAGACACTAGGAGATGGAAAAATCTCATGCTTGTGAATTAGTAGAATCAATATTGTAAAAATGACCATCTTGCGATGTAGTCTGGACACTCATTTGATCAACTTGATTGAACAAACAACCTGTCACCCTCCACTGAATGGTGGGACTGTGGGGGTTTGGGCACAACAGTCTGTAGATTGGTTTTGCACGAAGGATGCTTATACTCATGGATTATCACTTATAGCTAAAAAATGAAAAAAAAAAACTCTGAAAGATGCAGGACAGTTATGGCAGAATACATGATCTGGGATGGGGTGGGGGTGGGGGGGAAGGGAAAGGGAAATATGCCTGATCTGAATAGGAAAATGATGTACGAAATGCACAAACCATCAATAAAAATTAAATTAAAAAAAAATGACCATCTTACCAAAAACAATCTATAGATTCAATGCAATGCCAAGCAAAATACCCACAACATTCTTCACAGAGCTAGAAAACGTCATCTAAAAATTCATATGGAATCACAAAAGACCCCAAATGGCCAAAATAATCTTGTTTTGTTTTTTAATAACATCCATTAAGATACAATTTATACACTGTCAGGCACCCCTTTAAAGTATGAAGTCCAGTGGTTTTCTGGATGCTTACAAGGCAGTGCAGCTATAAACTGTCCCTCCAGAACATTTTCTTCACATCTTCCTCCCAGCTCCTGACAAGCACTGTTTTGCCTGTTTTGTACATTCATACAAATGGAATAATCTAATAGGCATTCTTCTGCCTAAATGCTGAAATTACAACACTATGCCCGACTATTTCTTCCACTTCATGTGTTCTTTTTCAGATTTTTGGTGCTACTCTATGTATCTATGTGTGCTTGTTTGTGGGTGAGCAGATGTGTGTGCAGAATGCATGTGCACATGTGTGTGCATGCATGTGGAGGCCAGAGATCGACTTTAACTGCTTACTTGATGGCTCTCCACTTTATTTTTTAAGACAAGGTCTCTCACTGAACCTGGACCATCAGTTCTGTTATGCTGGCTGGGTAATGAACTTCTGGAATGTACCTATCTCTGCCCCCCACCAGTAGCCTTGGGGGACCTGGCTTTTACATGGACAGAAATGGTTGAATTCATGGAATTCTATTTTTCAGAAGCTTCTATGGTTACAATAGATCATTCTTTCAGTTTAGCTGTTCTTTGTTCATAGTCTAAGTACATCACAAATCTCATTTTATACCAAACCTTGATTATTTACTTTCTGGATCCTAGCCTTCTGGCGTGTTGATCAGAGAGGAAGATAAATTCTGTAGACGGATAATCAGGTTCCTTATGTTTGAGTCTTTGAGAAAAGCCATGGCTCTAAGTTCCCTGCTGTGGGGTTATGGATTGAGAGATCCAACAAATGATTTCCTAAATGCTGACCCACATAGAACAGATTATTGCAAACTGTGGGGTATAATGTGAGTTTGTGATTTAGCGAAATACACAGCTTTGCCTGTACTAAATTGAAAATCGCGATCAAGGCGCTGGAGAGATGGCTCAATGGGTAAGAACACTGGCTGCTCTTGAAGAAACCTGGAGTTCGAATGCCAGCACCAACATGGCAGCTAACAACTATCTTCAACTTCAGTTCCTGGGGAATCTGACACCCTCTTCTGCCCTCCTTGGGTACTGCATGATACAGGTGCACTTACATACATGCATGCATCACACTAATACATAAAAAATTAATTTAGGGCTGGAGAGATAGCCTAGTGGTTAAGAGCACCAACTGCTCTTGCAGAGGACCCGGGTTTGATCCCAACACCCACATGGCAGCTGAGAACCGTCTGTAACTCCAATTCCAGGAGAACTCCAGTTCCAGGGGAATCCGAGGCCCTCTTCTGACCTCCAAGGCATTGCACAACATGGGTGCACAAACCTACATGCAGACAGTACACTCATACACATACAAAAATAAAATAAAATAAATTAATTTAAAAAGAAAAAGAAAAAAAAAGTCATGCTCAAGAAGGTAAGTATCTTGACAGTGCTCCACTTTGGGGTGTCTTTGAAGAAAATTTCTCTTCATGTCAACTGAAAATTTGACTGATAGATGTAGGGGATTAATGATATCACATCTATCTTAGCACACGGAGGATGGTGTCTGCTTTCTAATTAGGTTACAGATTTTCTCTTGTGGATAATTCAAGGTGATACAGGCAATTAATTGGTGAAGACTCACAGTTCTGGGCTTTCCAAGGCTCTCTGGTGGCAAAGATAATCCATAGGTTCCTGTTAATTGCTCCCTGGGTTGTAATCCAGGGCTAGTAGCTGATGGTTCATCGTAGACTATTCTCATTTGGCAATACTCTCGTTTTTCCCAAGGCGACAAAGCACAAGGTCACACATTCTCAAGAGATGGAAAGGCACATTTAAACAAATGAAGTCTTGTTTCTTGGGAGTGAAAAGACATCAGAAGCCAAATGAGCCTCTCATTTTTTCTAAATGAGCTTATTTTCTATTACTGTGATTGACTGATACATGCACAGTGCGATGGTGGGTTTCCATCAGCCATATAATTGATGAAAAGAGTCACACTTTCCTTCAATGAGGATTAAAAGTAAGCTTCCTTAATTTGTAATGAGACTTTCACCATTATTACTTGATATTCTGGCATCCATATTTGTATTCTCATTTTAAAATCATGTTATCTTCTTTCATAAAACATATATTCAACTCAGAATTGTGCAATGTGATGCATGGCTCAGAAAATAGGAGTTAAAAACATCATTTTGATGGCTTGTTCCTCCATCTGGTTTTAGACAATTGATTTGCAATTAACTGATCTAGGGATCAAAGCAGGATTATATCTAGAAATTTCTCAACCTTTTTAATTATTCACCCAATTAGAATAAACTTGCTTGGGTGTAGATTTATCATAAAATCCACAATGCTTGAGTTTTACAGTCTTTCATTGGCCAGAGTCCATTCTAGGCCCAGACCAAAATTTCTAATATAGTTACATATTTTTCTTAAATAGGTCTTCAAAATCCATAGGTTTCAGGTTTTACAAACTTAGATTCATTCCTGTCTAAAGAAGCCTCCTTTCTCTATGCAAACTGTTTTTAAAAAGTGTGTAAACTCCACACAAAGCTTCAATAAAAATTGGCTTTGAAAAAAAAAGTGTGTAAACTCCAAAATATGCCTACATAGATGTCACATTCATACAAAATTGTGACCCCTGAAAATAAACTGTATGTTAATTTCAAAATATGTTTAGGAATTCACATTTTTCCTTTTCATTAAGGATTGGATCAAAGAACTGAGTGAAACTGTTAAATTCTGCCAAAACGATAAACCTCTGCAGAGAAAAACTTTAAAAAGACTGAGAAAAAGATGCAAGACATGTATGGCACAATGCACGAACTGGGGTGAGGTGGGGGGCATGGAAAGGGGAATGTGTCTAAACTGAACTGAAAAATGATGTATGAAAAAAAATCATTAAAAGTATTTTGTTTAAAAAGTGTGTAAACAGGTGATTAAATTCAGATGATTCCTAAAATAAGCTAGTACTTTAAGTTACTTCAAAAGATACTAAAGGGGGAGCTGGAGAGATGGCCTAGTGGCTAAGAGCACCGACCACTCTTGCAGAGGACCCGGGTTCGATCCCCAGCACCCACATGGTGGCTGAGAACCGTCTGTAACTCCAGTTCCAGGAGAACTCCAGTTCCGGGGGAATCCGACACCCTCTTCTGACCTCCGCGGCATTGCATGACATGGGTGCACAGACCTCCATGCAGACAGTACATTCATACATGTAAAATAAATAAATAAATAAATAAACAAAAACAAAAAAAAGATACTAAAGGGGAAAAACTTCAAGTTCCTGTATTATTCAACCTAAAAACGCCCGTGTTTTCTACTGACTGGCTTTCTCTCACTTCAAACCTATGACGTGTCACTGAGAGATCAGCTGAGGCCCACTGCTGCACAGCTGGAGATTTGTCTTTGCGGCATTCACGAGAAGTCAGTTCTACTTTTTTGGTGGCTCTATGCTGTACTATGTAGGATGCTGTATTGAGCAGATATTAATTTGTCCAAATGCTGCACCTACACAATCAGGGTTAGAGTTTCTCCATGTGTCAAGAGGCATAACTGACTTTCCTCTTAGATGTCAAGTCATCTTAGGAAAGCTAGATTATTTTAGAATGAAAGGAGGACTTCTGTGTAACCTCTGCAGGGGTTGAACTACATTTGCATATCTTATAGCCTCAAAGGTTAGTGAAGGGCCTGGTACGTAGTTCCTGTTCAATAAATACTTGCAGCATGAATGGTTACAGTAGGGGTTTCTTTCAGTGTCCTTGTGAATGAGGACTATTAGTTGAGGTACTGCTAGATGTTTTAATGGCAGTCTTAATGGCATAACACAGGTAAGTGGACTGCTTATAGAAAGTCCAATGATGGTACTTTTGGGGGTGGACACTCTCCTGGGCTGCTGCTAGGGGGTCGCATCTCTGAGGCCTTCTGGGCAGGACTGCCCTTTGCCTTTGGAGCCGGGACCAGAGGGTCGGCAGGTTTGGGCTGGTGCCCCTGCAGCTTTGTGTGGGCTGGCCGGAAGTCACTCAGGCAGGTACCATGGCACGGGCTAGGTCAGGCATTACCCCCCCACCACTGCCGGAAATTGGTGAGAATCCAAGTGGACTTTTTTTTGGAGAACCTTCAGAACAAGAAGAGAAGAGTGACTTAGGCTTCCAATATCCAATATATAAACAAAATTGAAAGCCTGAAACCTAGACAAGCCAATACTCCACAAATGAGGAGAAAGGGGAAAAAAAGCATCTGAAGGAGGAAAGCAAAACCATCCACTAACATAGTGAAAAGGCATTTGTGATCTGAACCACAAAAGGGAAGCCCACATGCCAGGGACACGACGAAGGGACAACATGGGAAAGGCACAGGATAATCCCACACCAGGCTCTACCAAACCTGTAGGAGATAGCTACATGGGAACCCCTTGGAGGAGACCCAAGGAACAGATCTTAGAGGAATACTTGTAGACCTATGCAGAGAAATGAAAGAAAATAAAGAATTCAGAGAACTAGAAAAAGAGAATGAAAAACTCAAAAAGGACCTAGAGGGATACAATGACAAACTTTGGAAAGAACTAAAGGAACAGATTGACAAACTCCAGAAAGAACTAGAGGGAGAAAAAAACAAACTCTGAAAGGAAGTAGAAACACTGAAAAAGGAAGCCAACCAACGAAGTAAGGAGCACCAAGAAGAGATTGAGAAGCTCAAAAAGGAAATGGAAATACTAAAGAAAACACAGGATGAAACGAAAAAGGAATTAGAACACACATCCAATCAAGAAGAAAGGAAAGGAAAAAGCCTCAGAAGTAGAATGGAGGAAGCAGAACAAAGAATATCAGATCTGGAAGATAACACAGAGCAATTAAAAAGCTCAAATAAAGATTATGAAAAATTTAAAAATACACAAAAGTGGAACAACCAGGAAATATGGGACACTATGAAAAGATCAAACCTCCGCATCATAGGAATAGAGGAAGGAGAAGAATCTCAAGAGAATAGTATTGATCAGATCTTCAACAGAATAATAGATGAAAATTTCCCCAAACTAAAAATAGACAAGCCCATACAAATACAAGAAGCACATAGGACCCCAAATAGACAAGATCAGAAAAGAAACACCCCACGCCATATCATAGTTAAAATGCTAGATGCCCAAAACAAAGACAAAATTCTGAGGGCCACAAAAGAAAAACAAGTCACATACAAAGGGAAACCCATCAGAATTACAACTGACTTCTCGCCTCAAACCATGAAAGCAAGAAGAACATGGAGCAAAGCATTCCCTGTGTTAAGGGACTATGGATGCCAACCCAGAATACTTTACCCAGCAAAAATGTCGACTATACTTGAAGGAGAGAGAAAAATCTTCCATGACATAAACAAGATGATGGAATACATGTCTGGAAAACCAACTCTTCATAAAATACTTGAAGCAATTCAAAGGGCAGAAGAGAGGAGCAACAATCCTCAAACACCTAGGAAAAGAAACTAACAAAAACATAACCATAGGAGCAAAATCAAAGGCTAGAAGTCCAAATGGATAATAAAGTGAAAGGAAGCAACATCCATCTTTCAATTGTAACCTTAAATATTAATGGGCTAAACTCCCCAATCAAAAGGCATAGACTGGGAGAATGGATTAGGAAACAAAACCCATCTATATGCTGTCTACAAGAAACCCATCTCAATTTCAAGGATAGGCACCAACTTAAGGTGAAGGGATGGAAGAAAGTATTCCAAGCAAATGGTACCAAAAAGAAAGCGGGTGTGGCTATTCTAATATCAGACAAAATAGACTTCAAAGCAAAAGAAATCAAAAGAGACAAAGAGGGCCATTACATCCTTATTAAAGGAACAATTGACGATGAAGATTTCACAATCATAAATATATATGCACCAAACATCAGTGCACCAAACTTTATAAAGACAATTCTTCAGGATCTCAAGGCACAGATTAACCCCAGCACACTAATACTAGGGGACTTCAATACCCCATTAAGTCCTCTAGACAGATCAACAGGACAAAGGATAAACAGAGAGACATCTGAACTAAATGACACAATACACCAAATGGACCTCACAGACATCTACCGAATATTTCACCCAAACACCAGAGAATACACTTTCTACTCAGCACCTCATGGAACATTCTCCAAAATAGACCATATACTGGGACACAGGGAAAAACTCAACAAATATAAAAAGGTTGAAATAATCTCATGCATTCTATCAGACCACAGTGCAATAAAACTCAATATCAACACCAGAATAAACCCTACAACCTACAGGAACACATGGAGACTAAACAACACTCTCCTGAATAATGAGTGGGTCAAGGAAGAAATAAAAAAAGAAATAAAAACATTCCTGGAACTGAATGACAATGATAAAACAACACAGCAAAATCTATGGGACACTCTTAAAGCAATCCTAAGAGGGAAGTTTATAGCTCTAAGTGCCCACATTAAAAAAACAGAAAGAGCACAAGTGAACGATCTAACACTGCAGCTAAAAATACTTGAGAGACAACAACAAATGAACCCTAAACGGAGCAGACAAGAAGAAATAACAAAAATCAGAGCAGAGATCAATGAAATAGAAACAAAGAAAACCATACAAAAAATCAATGAATCCAAAAGTTGGTTCTTTGAGAGAATAAACAAGATAGACAGACCTCTAGCCCAGTTAACCAAAAGAAAGAGGGAACAACTCCAAATCAATAGAATCTGTGATGAAAGGGGAAATATCACAACAGACAATGAAAAGATCCAGACAATCATACGGGACTACTTCAAAAACTTATATTCTACTAAGTTTGAAAACCTAGAAGAAATGGATGAATATCTGAAATCCTGGGAATCACCAAAGCTCAACCAAGAAGAGATCGACAGCCTAAACAGACCAATAGTACAGGAAGAAATCGAAGATGTAATAAGTAGCCTCCCAACCAAAAAATGCCCAGGCCCGGATGGATTCACGGCAGAATTCTATAAAATATTTCGTAAAGACTTACAACCATTACTACTTAAATTGTTTAGAAGGATACAAATGGAGGGACTTCTCCCAAATTCCTTCTATGAAGCCAGCATTACGCTACTACCAAAACCAGGGAAAGATACAACCAAAAAGGAGAACTATAGACCCATCTCCCTAATGAACACAGATGCCAAAATTCTAAACAGGATTCTGGCAAATCGCATACAGACTCACATCAAGAAAATCATCCACCATGACCAAGTTGGATTCATACCAGACATGCAGGGATGGTTCAACATACGAAAATCAATAAACATCATCAAACATATCAATGGACTGAAGGACAAAAACCACACCATCATCTCAATTGATGCGGAGAAAGCCTTTGACAAAATCCAGCACCCTTTCATGTTTAAAGTCCTGGAGGGAATTGGTCTGGAGGGATCATTCCTCAATGTAATCAAAGCCATATACAGAAAACCCACAGCCAATATCATCCTAAATGGGGAAATGACAGAAGCATTCCCCTTAAAGGTAGGAACTCGGCAAGGCTGCCCCCTGTCACCACTCCTCTTCAATATAGTGCTAGAAACCCTAGCTAGGGCAATAAGGCAAGAAAAGGAAATTAAAGGAGTTCTAATTGGAAAAGAGGAAGTCAAGCTATCCCTTTTTGCTGATGATATGATTGTCTACCTAAGGGATGCTAAGAACTCCACCAGAAAACTCCTAGAAACGATTAAGAGCTTTGGTAAAGTGGCAGGATACAAAATAAACCTAGAAAAATCAGTAGCCTTTCTGTACACCAACAACAAGCAATTGAAGAAGGACTACAAGGAGACCTTCCCACTCACAATAGCCTCAAAAACAATAAAATACCTAGGAACAAACCTAACCAAAGACACCAAGGATCTCTACAACAAAAATTTTAAACCCCTGAAAAAGGAAATTGAGGAAGACATCAGAAGATGGACAAACCTCCCATGCTCATGGATTGGGAAAATAAATATAGTAAAAATGTCCATCCTACCCAAACTAGTGTACAGATTTAATGCGATCCCAATCAAAATCCCCAAGAGTTTCTTCACAGGCTTGGAAAAAAAAATCCTCAATTTCATTTGGAAAAACAAAAGACCCCGAATAGCCAAAGCAACCCTGAGTGAAAAGAGCAATACAGGGGGGATCGCTATACCAGACATCAAACTATACTATAGGGCTATAGTCATAAAGACAGCCTGGTACTGGCACAAAAACAGACCAGTTGACCAATGGAATAAAACTGAAGATCCAAACCTGAGCTCATACAATTTCAGCCACCTCATATTTGACAAGGGGGCCAAGAAGACACAATGGAAGAAAGACAGCATCTTCAGCAAGTGGTGCTGGCAAAACTGGATCACCACTTGTAGAAGAATGAAATTAAACCCCTACCTCTCACCTTGTACAAAGGTCAACTCCAGATGGACCAAAGACCTCAACGTGAAACCCCAAACTCTGGAGGTGATAGAAGAGAAGCTTGGCAGCAGACTACAAGACATAGGTGTAGGAAAAGACTTCCTAAATCAGACAGCAGCTGCACAAGAAATAAGATCGACAATTGACAAATGGGACCTCATTAAACTCAAAAGCTTCTGTACATCAAAGGAAGCAATAAAGGAAGTGAGGAGAAGACCCACAGAGTGGGAGGAAACCTTCACAGCAGATACATCTGACAAAGCATTAATTTCCAGAGTATACAAGCTACTCAAAAAACAAAGAAGAAAGAAAACAAATGAATCATTCAAAAGATGGAGCAAAGATCTGAATAGAGACTTCACAGAGGAGGAGTTAGAGATGGCCGAGAAACATCTTAAGAAGTGTTCAACATCTCTGATAATTAAGGAAATGCAAATTAAAACCACTCTGAGATATCACCTTACTCCAATAAGACTGGCTAGGATCAGGAACATGAATGATACCAAGTGCTGGAGAGGTTGTGGGGAAAGGGGAACACTCATCCATTGCTGGTGGGAATGTAAACTTGTACAGCCACTATGGAAAGCAGTGTGGAGAACCCTTAGAAGACTCAAAATGAGCCTTCCATTTGACCCAGTCATACCACTCCTGGGTATATACCCACAAGACACAACTTACTGCAAAGATACATGCACAGCTATGTTTATTGCAGCTCTGTTCACAATAGCAAAAAGCTGGAACCAGCCCAGGTGCCCTTCAACTGACGAGTGGATAGAGAAAATGTGGTACATGTATACAATGGAATACTATGCAGCAGTAAAGAGGGACAACATCATGAAATTTGCAGGTAAATGGATGGAGCTGGAAGACATTATGTTAAGTGAAGTAACACAGTCCCAGAAAAACAAACGACAAATGGTGTCCCTCATATGTGGATGCTAGTACCAACAACCCAGATATAAATATTTCTCATGGAGAGGGAGGCATAGTAAAAGAACAACAGAAAGACTGCATCAGAAAATGGACTGAAATGGTGAATTGGAAAGGGGGGATGGGTGGGAGAGGGACACGGGTGTATATTCGATTAAGGCATATTTAATTGACGTGAGCTCAGCAAGTACCCAGTTTCGCCTAGACACTGTCTACAGGACACATGGTGTTTTAGGACTTAGTAAAAGTAAAAGTAAACATGTGTATATTAAACAACATTGGTTTACAGAATCTGATAAAAATGGTAATGCATCTGAATTAAATGGAGATATAATTCGCTGTTGCCCACATTTGCTTTACATAAAATCTGTAGAGCAAGAACTTTGGGATTGACACATACAAATGTTCTCTATAATTTCTCTGTTGTACAGTATCACCTTGTAGCATTCTCTTTAAGATGATTTAACGTAAAAATTAAGTTTGCTTCCCAAGTTAATCATATATAGTCACCCAAAACAACATGGGTGAATTTGATGAAATCTGTGCCTTGACTCCACCCTATAGTCATGTATAATACAACTGTCTTCTGGAGACTCATACGCTAAAAAAAAGGGGGGGGGATACAGAAAGACATGAAACCTTTTCATCAAACCCTTGCAATTCAAATCTTAAAACTAACTATGGGAAAAGATTTGTTTGTTCCAACAGGACAAAACGTCACCAACTTAACGGCTGAGAAAGAAAAGATACAGGTTTGCATTGAGTAGGATGTACCAAAAAGTGGCAACGGAAAGGCTGACCCGTCTGAACATTCAAAGGAAGAAAAGCCTCAGATTGCCATAAACATCGAACCCCTCTGTGGATCCTACATGTAACAACTAGTTATAATGAGTCCTAATGAAACTTACCTTCTAGGTGCCACAAAGGTTCTGATATGAGAGACTTCCTTGCCTTCCCACCCATAGAACAAGGAGAAATATGACAATGATGAGGTCGCTCCCCAACTGTAAATTGGAGACAACTATTGTAGAGGTAATCTCTTATAAAACCGGTAAAACTGCTTTCTTTAATTGACTACTAGACATGGGAACTGTGGAAGGGATTACTCTCTGTTCAGAACCAAATATAATACTAAAGTCCTAGGGCTATGCACTCAGGCAAAATATATTAATACAGGAGCTCTGACATCAGCAATGGATTGTTCTACCAGGTGGATGTTGGCCAGGGGATCCAAGGCCCCACAAAAGGTAAGGGCTCCTTGCCTCTAAGTTGGGATACCTACAGGAGGAGAGGCAATAAGACCCTGCTGCCGAAGACCTGACGTTAACATGGGAGGGATGTATTGAGACCACACATGCAAGTGTACAGATGGCCTCTGGAATGCCAGAGAGTGTTACCAAAGGCCACTAAACCAATAAAGCAAATATGGGTCTCCCTGAGTCAAGCAAGACTCCACCGTCAGCACCAGCTACACCTCACCTGCCTGGAAATACTGTGCAGCAGAGGCAGCCATGTGCCTGTATATCCCAAATCTAATTGGCTATTGGCTCTCCCCTTGGAGAAATAACCCATGGCTGATGCCACAAGCTTACATCCTCTACAGGTTAGGAGATGTTATAAGCCACAGTAAGACCCTGTCATATTTAACAGGGGGGAAAATTGTAATTCATGGATTAACATATCCAAACATGTGTCTATGCTAAAGTAACCTACCATAACTATTAGTGCTGCTTAAATACCTATATATCTAATTGCTTGTTCTTCATTAGTAGGATCGAAAGGTTATTCCTGGACAAACTGTCAGCCCATGAAAGGAAACAGCCAGAATTGACCAGAGTCCAAGTCAACAGCTCCAGAGAAAGTAGACTGTTTTGCTTCTCATCCACCTGTGCCCCTTTTCTAAGCCTAGGGAACAATCTGCAGAAGAGGGGGCATGGTAAAATGTAAGGGCTGCGATTGGGTGAATGGTGAAACTACAGCAATATAGTCTGGAACACTCATTTGATCAACTTGATTGAACATACAAGGCCCCTGCTGGATGGTGGGACCCATGGGCTGTGTGGGTTTGGGCACAACTGTTTGCAAATTGGTTTTACACGAAGGATGCTTGTACTTATAAATTATTACTTATTGTTAAAAATGAAAAAAAACTGAGAGAAAGATGCAGGACAGTTATGGCAGAATGCATGATCTGGGATGGGGTGGGGCGGGGTGTGGGGAAGGGAAAGGGAAATATGCCTGAACTGAATTGGAAAATGATGTATGAAATACACAAAGCATCAATAAAAAAAATGAAAAAAAAAGTCCAATGGTGGGAAGGAAGATGAAAGTGGGAATCAGCTAGTGTGGCAGAGTCTCTGCCGTCTTTGACAGGTGACTTCCAGATGATGGCCAAGGTCTGCATAGAAAGCAAGACCTGGGGGAGCACAGAGAGGCTGCCAGAGTCTACCCTTTTGGATAACATTACAGGGAAGAACCTGGACGTTGACATCAGCCTTCTGCAAGGGAAGTGGGACATGAGGCTGGTTAGGGGCCTCCTAGGGATACCTCTGGAAAGGAAAAGGGCAGCATACAGGGGGCAGCTGGCTACCTCCTGCACTACTGTATGGCATCTAATATGAAAGGGGACAGGTGGTGCAAGGCGGAAGTGATGAGGCTGGGGAAAGAGGAACAAGGACACAATGGGTTTCCAGAACATCCTAAGAAGGGTGGATGGAAATGCAGTAAGGATGCAAAGTAAAAATAGAAGCAATTAATGTGGAAAATGTTCTTTGATCCTTTTGTATGAAAGCAAAGCAGCATGCTTTAAATCCTTCTATATCCGTCTCTTCCTACAAAATCTTCCATTCATTTTCCATGTTTCACTCTGCCAGAGAGACTGTGAAAACCTTTCACAAGCTGTTTTCAGTCTTGACTTTGAGTAAGAATGCTACATAATATTAAATCTTCAATGAATGACTTATTCCAGGTTCACCTTCATAATGTTACTCTGAGGAACTTCATGGCTATACCAAAAAAATGCAAGTGCTACCCACTTAAAAAAGATAGCCTGCCATCCATTAGCAATAGTTTCTTCTAATGTGTTATTCTGCCAGTGACCCAAGAATCTCAGAAATAAAAATGTATTTCTAAAGAGAAAGTCCTCTCAGCACAAGGAAGGCATTCTGGAAATAAAAATCATGCTGAAATACTTGCAAGTGAGTCAACTTGGTGAGAAACAAATTGTTTGAACAATAGACTTAATTAACTTCGTCTGTGTCTTCCATCGCAGCAGGTGTGAAGTCCCAGGGCATTGCTGATACACCTGAGCTAGAGCCCAGAGCGTCTAGCTGACTGTTAGAAGTGACTGAGGTGTTAAATAAGGCCATGGTGGTGTGGTAGCTCTCTCCTGCTGGCTGTGAGGAAGGCTCCAAAGGGAAGGAAAATACAGGGCCGAGTCTCCTGGAGCTTTGACTACTGTGCTGCTTTTAACTTTAAAAGAGTATTTAGCACTAATGGAAGTACAGTTTGGCTTATTAGGAGGACTGTCTCCATTAGCAGATGCATGCTGCTTCCAGATGACAAGGGGGAGGGCCAGGAGAGTTGAGGGGGAGGTGGATACTCTGGTGGAGAGAAATCCTGCCTGGAACAGTGGTGGGTGTTGGAGAAAATGCTTCCAGAGTACTACTTCCAGAGTACTACTTCCAGAATGCTACTTTGGACTTCATTCTCTGGTTACACAGAGTTAAACATCTCTTTCTTTAGAGATTCTTGTATCTTAAGTTGAGCTTGCCTTCATTAAATGCTTTTTAATTCTTAGACTTTGAAAGTGTTTATTGTAATATGTATTAAATATGGCAATAAAATGCCTGAGGACAGAGCACGGAGTGCAGACATAACTTCTTGTCTAGTTGTGCTTTCAAGCTTGGTTTCATCTACTAATGACTGGGTTATGAAATTCACTTGGGTTTCCTACATATTAAAAAAATCCAATATCCTTACTATTAATCTTACTGATGAGACCAACTGTGTTCAGTGTTAATGATGCAATACCCACTTGGTAGGAAAGTAGCCTCGCCAGCCCCCATACAAATTCTTATTTTCTGTCAGAAAGGTTGTTGCCAATTTATGACAATTTTGGAAAGGCAGAACTTTTTGAAGATTTAAATAGATTCTAGAAGAGACTGACTGAAAGTGTATCTATTACTTTTATTTGGCACTCAGGTTAAAATGATGATCTAGCTTGGTCTAGCAAGACCTGACTTTGTCCTCGAGTGGATGGAACTGGTAAATGAAAAACCAAAAGGAGCCAGCCCCCCCCACCCCCCCAAAAAAAGCACCCTGAGACCAGATCCTCAACTGACCTTGAGAAAACAATCTTGGTCAATTTGGGCTAACTGTGTGGCCTTAAGCATCCAAAAGAAAAGTATAACCAGAAATAAATAATTTAGCAAGGCCTGAGGAAATTGTACTTCAGGTATAAAACTTGAGATCTTAGTAAAAAGACAAAAAGTTAAAAGAGAGCACAGTTGTTTTGCCTGTCTTACTGGCAAACCTACCCTGTGGCTGCCACTGCTTTTGCCATCCTTCAAAGACATGAGACACAGCTTTTCAATCTTCCAATGTGGACTGAAGACTCGTGTCTCTCCAAGAATCCTCCAAATCTTCAATGCCAGATGGGGACTGCTGAGACATCCAGCTTGTGGACTGAGCTACTACTGGGGTTTCAGCCTCTTCAGAGTATAGACTGCCTTTGTTGGACTACCCAGGCTGTATCATGGAGACCAGTACAGGAAGATCAAGACAGGACATGGTGCTTACTAGACCTCATTTGGTGACCATGGGAAGGGAAAATCCCAGTGTGGAGCACAAGGGCAGAACTGATGGTAGTTTGGGCTTGCCAAGGAGGAGCCTTCAAACACTTCCTTAAGGAAAACATGACATCTTTCAGCCTAATAAAGAAAAAAAAATAGAAATCATAAGCTGAAGATGCTAAAAGATGTATGTGGCATGGATATATGCATATTTTGGAGTGATGCAAATTGGAACGAACAACAACAAAGACTGGGTCAAAGAACTGACTGAAATGGTGAACTTCTGCCTGAATATAGTAAACTACTGCATTGAAAATTTTAAGAGAGACTGAGAAAAAGATGAAAAACATGTTTGGTAGAATGCATGAGCTCTGGTGGGGTAGGGGGGCAAGGAAGGCGGAATGGGTCTAGATTTGATTGGAAATTTTCTATGAAATGTACAAAGTTTCAATAAAAAATTGGCTTTGAAAAAATGATGACCTTGATGTGTGTGTTTTTATACATGATTTGTTCATTCTTCAAATATCAGATTAACAGTAACTGTGGAGCACTTGCTCCAGGACCAGCAATATGTTGTGGGTGAAACATGCATTCTACAGCCACACAGAGATCAAAGGGTATCAGATCCTATAAGTCTGTTCATTCTATTTTTAGAATATCTTGATTACACATGAACTTGGGAATAGATTTTCTGAAATTCTCTTCCATTGTCCCAGGTAACTGTCAGTCTTCGTCAGTTGAGGCTAAACCTATGACACTATAGATCCACCTATGCTTCCTATAGACTCGTTACTGAGCCACAGGTTTGGGCTAGAAGCAGTGATGAGGTTGAGGAGCACTAATGGGGAGGAAGAGAGGAAGAGAGAAAGGAGAGGGAGACGGCGGTGGGGAGAAGAAATAGTGGAAATGCTTAAATGTGAGACAAACATGTGGTCATGTGATTTGTGCTGTGTATAGAAAACTGGGGAGATAAGATTGCATTCGAAGTGAGCCTTAAAAGTGTGAATGGCAGGGCTGGAGAGACAGCCTAGTGGTTAAGAGCACCGACGCTCTTGCAGAAGACCCGGGTTCGATCCCCAGCACCCACATGGCGGCTAAGAACCGTCTGTAACTCCAATTCCAGGAGAACTCCAGTTCCAGGGGAATCCGAGACCCTCTTCTGACCTCCGCGGCATTGCACGACACGGGTGCACAGACCTGCATGCAGACAGTACATTCATACACATACAGAAATAAATAAATTAAAAAAAAAAGTGTGAATGGCGCTGGGCATGGTGGCCCATGCCTTTCATCCTAACACTTGGGAGGCAGAGGCAGGTGGATCTCTCTGAGTTCAAGGTCAGCCCCATCTACATAGTGAGTTCCAGGACAGCTGGGCTACAGAGAGAACTTGTCTCAAAGGCCTGGACTCAGTCAATAAGGTTCTGGCTCAATAAGGTGCTGGCTCAACTAATAAGGTGCCTGCAACATAAGCATAAGGACCTCAGTTTGGATCACCAGCACCCACATAAAAAAGCCAGGCACAGTGGTGTGCCCAGTGATCTCAGTGCTGGGAAGGCAGAGGCAGATGGATCCCTGAAACTTACCTGGACATCCTGTCAAGCCAATAGGTGAGAGCACTGGATTAAGTGAAGACCCCGTCTCCAGAAATGAGGTGACTGGCAATTAAGGAAGACATTTGATATCAGTTTCTGGCTTCCACATGCATACATGTGGGCACACATACAAACTCTAATACACATGCGAATTGAATGTGTGTGAAGATAACAGGTGTGTGTAGAGGGAATCGGTGAAAGGAAAGAACTTGGAATAGGAATGGGCTTGGGCTGTTGAGAAGATCGGGCGACACTGTGGGCAGAGTGACAGCAGAGAGTGCTTGGGCAAGAGGAGAAAGAAGCTGATGGGACAGTGGAGGAGAGGTGGGCAGGTGGGAAAGATCTTAAGCAGAGAAATGAAGATGCCGTGTGCAGAAAAGTCTGGCAGGGTGGTGGTAGTGGTGACTGCACCTTGCGAAGGAAAGTGACTGATGTTAGCAAGATTTTACAGCTTCCTAGGAAAGAGGTGCTGGGGCCTAGGTTTGGACATGGAGGTGAAAACCAAAGATACAACAGACAGTGAATTGCATCAAACTTATCAAGGAATGAAATTGAGAGGGCAAAGCTGGTTATGGAGGCCAAGCAATCCACTCTTGAAAAGGAACCAGGATAGTAGAGGAGGTGAGTTAATCTTATGAAACCAGTTAGTTTGGTGAAGGAGTTGATTTAACGACAGCATTTGAGCTCACAAGTGTTGAGGCAGAATGACAAGCTATGGTTATAACGGAGTGACAGCTGGGAACGTTGATTGAAGCTAATTATTCTGTTGATCTTATTTCCACTATCAGAGACACAGTTGAATATCCACCAAGATGGCTGAGCAACTCTGGTAGGATACCCTGTTTAACAGCATAGAAGTTACCTGCTCATCAGTTACACACTGATTTCATGCACATTACATATCCTAGCTGGTTTAAAGGATACCAAGTCTGCATCCCCTCCCTGCCAATTCCAACACCAGAGCGTGTCTTGAGAAAGCAAACTTTCAGTTATCTGTCAACAGCACAATTGCTCAAAATGCACATCCAGCTTGCATTCTGTCTAGAAGATTGGCTAAGTTTCGAGGCATAAGAATATCAAATTTTAGAGTATTTCCTAACAGAAAATCCTTGGAACTATCTTATTTATGATGAAAATTGGACTCTACTGACTTTCTAAATCTATTTTGAGGAGAGACCATAGTCATCCTCTTGTTTTAGCCTGTTGTAAGGGTCCTTTTAACAAACATGACAGCTATCCAATCACAACTTAATTTTTAATTTTGTTGAAAAAGGAATTTTACTTCTCAAAAAACATTCACGTGAAGTGGTATATATTGTACCTTTTCCAGGCAGATTGACTTGGGAGTATAAAGGTTGGTCGGGTAGTCACTGGTAAAAGAACAAGAGAGGAAGCGGGCATGGGCATGTCAGGCAGCAGTCTGCTGTGCAGATCTGACGAAGTCTCAGCCAAGGAGTCCTGGGAAGCATCTTGCATACGAAGGAATGGCAGGCCCAGTGTCCTGAGCTGCGGAAGGCTCTCCAGGTGAACACAGAGATGACTGTATTCATCACTTTTCTGTTGCTGTGCTAGAACCACCACAACCAAGGGAACTTATAAAAGAGTTTATTCGAGCTTATGGTTCCAGGGAATTAGAGTCCATCATGGTGGGGAGGCATGGTAGCAGGAGGTGCCAGAACTAAAAGCAGAGGTCACAGGAAGCAGAACGTGACTGAAGATTGGCAAGGTTTTAGGAACTCTCTAAGCCCGCCCCAGTGATGTACTTCCTTCAGCATGGCCACAGCTTCTAAGACCTCCCACCAAGTGGGGACAAAATGTCTAATCACTTGGAGCCTATGGTGGGCATTCTCTTTTTTTGTGTGTGTGTGTCTTTTTGAGACAGGGTCTCCCTTTAGTCCCAGCTGGCCTGGAGCTCATTATGTAGACCAGGCAGGCCTTGAACTCACAGAGATCCACCTGGCTCTGCCTCCTGAGTGCTGGGATTAAAGGTGTGCACCACAACACCTGGCTCAGTGGACATTCTCATTCAAGCAACCACAGGTACTGAAGAATATTTTCAATTTTCCAGAAAAACACTAACATACCAGACACCAATTTTAGCTTGCTCAAACTTAGATATTTAGTAAGGGGACATGTAGGGATTTCTTTTGGTTAGGGGGTACTATGAACTAACTACTAAGACAGTAAGGGTGTCATAAACAAGGCTAGGGCCTTGTACCTTGGGATCATAGAGACAGACAAATGTGACCTTGGCTGGGGTCGTAGGTTGAGGTTATTGGACAGCATCTCCTGAGAAGAATGTGACCTCTGTCTGAAGACCGGAGTGTCCTGTTGAAGCCAGTAGCTAGAGGAGGTGCCCACTTACCAGAGTGCAGCGTGTCCTTCGCTGACCGAATGCAGGCCCCTTCCTGAAGGGAAGTATTTCTCACATATTTCACATCTGCAACAGAGTGGGTGTGGCTTCAGGAACAAGTAGACCTAGGGATCCTTTAGCTTTGTCCTCTGACTTTCCCCGTCCTTCAGAAAGGATCAGCCTCGCTATGACCTCTGCAAATGGTCCTCTTTTTCTAACTTCAAATGACACTTCCTGGTTGCTCTGATGTGGATCACTGGGTGAAGAATTTTTGTTGGGCTGATCACATATATGTTCTGTCCCAGGTATTTCCATGCCTGGATTTTTCTGCTCATTCAAGTCTCTGATGACATTTCTTTGGGGTTCCACAGGTAATCTCCCTCTTCGATTGTTTCTTTTCTTCTTGCTACTCATCACAGTCAGAAATTTATTCTTTGTTGCTGGGCATGGTGGGGCACACCTTTAGTCCCAGCATTTGGGAGGTAGAGGCAGCCAGATCTCTGGGTTCAAGGCCAGCCTGGTCTACATTGCGAGCTGCAGGCCAGCTGGGACTAAAGGGAGATCAAAAAAGACCCCCCAAAAATTTATTATTCGTTAGATTAATCTGCTTTTTATTTATTTATTTTTTTTAACTCTTCCAGCAAAGCATAAGCTCCATACAGGTGAGAAGTTGCCTGTCTTCCTTTTGCCCAGGTGCCAAGATAGTGTCTGCTAGAAAAGTGAATGAAACATTTCTTCAGGGGAGCACAGCCTCACAGCATTCAGTAGGAGCTGAGCAAAATCTCCCTCTTGTAGGAAACTTCTCTTTTTATCCAGAGCAGGGACCATGCAACCCTGCTGAGGGAGATGGGGACACACCGCCCGCTTTGCAGACACTGTGGGGAGGTGGCCCCTCGGCGCAGAGACCAGCAGGCTACTTCCCGCAGCCCAGCCTAAGTGGTAACTCCAATTTAGGCTCTTAGCTTGGACCCACGAGACACGTGTTCCACTCTTGGCCGTGACTTCCCACCTGCCCAGAGCCGGGACAAGAATTTCACTCACACACCAGCTACCCGGATTGGTTTCCGCAAAGGGAACCTTTTTCCAGCCCACTGGCCACCCAAACGAAACTCAGGCCTACCTTAGCCTGTATTCACGTAATAATTAATAAAAATATCGGCTGGGAACTCCGTGATGATGTTAATATGGAATTCAATTTACTGGTTGCTACAGCTTGCTTTTATAAACCAAATGACGTCAGTTCCCAGGACCATCATGAGCCCCCCAACCCCGCACCACTGCGCACCTTGCTCCACCCAGCATCGCGTACCTAGGCCATGCCATGCTGCTTACTCCTCCCTGGGGCGCAGCCAGACTCTTGGTCATGCGGTGCTAGTTCAAAATCCAGCCCGCAATTCAAGCTGGATTTCCCACACCCTCTGTTGGGGCTGGAGAGATGGCTCAGCGGTTAAGAGCACCCACTGCTCTTGCAGAGGACCGGGGTTTGATCCCCAGCACCTACATGGCAGATGAGAACCGTCTTTAAACTCCAGTTCCAGGGGAATCTGACACCCTCTTCTGACCTCTGTGGCATTGCACGACATGAGTGCACCAACCTACATGCAGACAGTACATTCATACACATAAAAAAATAAAAAGCTGGGCGTGGTGGTGCATGCCTTTAATCCTAGCACTTGGGAGGCAGAGGCAGGCGGATCTCTGTGAGTTCAAGGCCAGCCTGGTCTACAGAGTGAGCTCCAGGCCAGCTGGGACTAAAAAAAGGGAGACCCTGTCTCAAAAATACCAAAAAAAAAAAAAAAAAAAAAAAAAAGATAATAAATAAAATAAAAACAAAACAACAAAACCAAAATCACCCTCTGCATGGACAAGGTACTGTGAGGAGTGGTTTCCCAAGATTATGGGGATTTTAGATAGTGAAAACAAGGACTTCTGGTTGTTCCCGCTTGAAGGCAATATGGATTTACTGTCTAGCTCAGCATTTTCACTAGTCAGATTGGATTCTGTTCCTTGCTATAAGTAGACATGGTCTTTGGTGCAGTTATTAGAGGGTTGCAATGGGTAATTCAGAACAGTTTTTAAAATTTTTTAATTTATTTTTTATGTGTATGAATGTACTGTCTGCATGTAGGTTTGTGTACCCGTGTTGTGCAATGCCATGGAGGTCAGAAGAGGGTGTCGGATTCCCCTGGAACTGGAGTTAAAGACAGTTCTCAGCCACCACGTGGGTGCTGGGGATTGAACCCGGGTCCTCTGCAAGAGCAGTCGGTTCTCTTAACTGCTAGGCCATCTCTCCAGCCCAGAACAGTTTTTTTTTTTTAGACCAGGGAGCTTTTATGCATTTCTAATATCCATGTTCCCCAGAGCCCTCCAATGCTCTGACAACTCATTTCCAACACACAAACATGTTCTGTAGTTCTTAGTGTGACTATTAACTCACTAGGCCCAGGCTTATGAATAAGCTCTTAGGTGTCAAGCCTTGTGTCTCACTTCCAAACCATTTCTTATCTAGATGATAGAAAGCAATTTCAGTAGCACTTAACTTAATTGGTCTGTGACCAGACAAGGACCCTAGGTCCTATTTACAGAGCATGGGCAGTACACTTCAATAATTCTAGAAAGTTCTCATCGTGTAAATTCAGCCTCCCCCTCCAATTAACCATTATTTCTGAATCATAATTTCTCTCCATTAAATGAGGTTTGTGGAACCTAAATTTGCAAATCACTGAAATTATTATTATTATTTTTTAAATCACTGAAATTATTAAGCAATCAAAAAAGTTGTGTGTCATGGGAAAAATGTGCCAGATTCTGAATGTTTCACATTATTCATACATTTTACAGCCCCTGTCTGTGGAATTGAACTCATTCACACAGTTGCACACCATTCTCCAGCCTAGAATGTCTAAAATTATTATTTTGGGAGGGGAGGGCTGGAAAGATGGCTCAGCAGTTAAGAGCACCGGCTGCTCTTGCAGAACACCCAGGTTAGATTTCCAGCACCTACATGATGGCAAACAATTTTCTGTAACTCCAGTTCCAGGGATCTGATGTCCTTTTCTGAGCTCTGCTGGCATTACATATCATGGGTGAACTTACATACATGCAGGCAATACACTGATACCCATAAAATAAAAGTAACAAATAAAATATTTTAAAATATTATTTTTATTTTTTGGTCTTTTTGAGACAGGGTCTTCCTGTAGTCCCAGCTGTCTTGGAATTCACTTTGTAGACCAGGCTGGCTTTGAACTCACAGAGATCTGCCTGCCTCTGCCTCCCAAGTGCTAGGATTAAAGGCCTGTGCCACACACCTGGCTTATCGTTGTAGGCATTCTTTTGGCAGAAGCACTTAAGAGAGTCAGCAAGCAGCCTCCAAGCCTCCACCCCTGCTGATATCCTTCTAAACCTGTGAAACCTTGGCAGCCAACTGTCTTTGATCCCTCCAGGTGCTAGAATTAAAGGCCTGTACCACCACGCCTGACTTATTGTTATTTTTTAAATAGGTACTTTTACTTGAGTCCACTTGGAATAGATCTTATTATTTTTTTCTTTTGCGAACTGGGTTATGCTGCACAAATCTCATCACATCAATTTTGCCATGCTATGTGTGTGGTCTGGGAAGGCTTATGTCTTCTTTATCTCAGTTTCCTCACCTGTCAAATGAGGAGGAAAGGCTTTGGGTCTCTGTGAGTCCTTGGAGTCCAGAGGATTCAGCATCCCAGCCTTTCAGGGTGTGTGCATTTCTTAATCCTGGAGCTCCATGTGTACCTGGAGGGGGCCCTTTCCCCAGGCTGTTTCTTTGGTCTGCGCCTCCAGATCTGTACTCAGATAAAACTGTTCTGGAAGCTGCTGGGGAAATGGGAGCCTCCACTTTAGTGGGGAGGAAACTTGCCTGATTCTCATCTATGAGAATTTCCAGCATTTCTCCAAGGAAAGTGCCTGAAACAATCTCCAAACAGGTCCAAAGGCTCCTGCTCAGTTGTCACACCAAACTGTATTTAAGTTTTTTACATTTGTTTATTTGGGGGAGGGGCTGACTTGTGTCAGTGTGTATGTGGAGATCAAAACACAACTTTCGGGAGTTAGCTCTTTCCTTCCACCATGAGGGTCCCTAGGATCAAACTTAGGTGGTCTGCCTTAGTCAGGTAGTCTGCCCAAGACCCTAGTTTTTCATGACTCTACTCAATGACATTCGCACTGCCTGTAATGGATATAAAACCCATTTTTATGTGAGGTGAGCTGATGCACAGTAAATCCTGTGCCTGGTTTTCAGTAGCTTAGGACCAAGAAAACCCTACCACCTCAGAGGAATCCCTGACATAGGGTACACAGGCCATCCCTTCAGAGGATATAACTAGTGTGAAAGAATGGCAAGCCAGGTCTGTGCCTTAATATTTGAAGGGTGGGATATAGTGATTAACATAACTGATTTTATTGTGGCTGTCAACCAACCCAAGAGTTTATAACCATCAAAGAATTCCAGTAATTAGTGCATACAGCCAGCACTACAACACAAATCTTCGGTGGTGTTTGTGATTCCTAGCAGTATCTTTATACCTGGACTGTTCTCCCGAGTGCCTGTTTCTCAAGACCATGGCTCTTAATAGCTCTGACTTGACATTTATATCTTGAGCAAAACTGAAATGGGCAGCTGAAGACTAATTATGCTAAATATTCGAACAAGCAGAATTGCCAGCGTTCCAGCAGGGAGCACAAAAAGAAACATCTCCGTGTGTCGTGCTTTAAAAAATTATTTTATTTTCTTTATATGTGTATAACCCTCAGCCTTTTTTACTTATTTAATGGAAGCTGATTGCCTATCCTAAGGATTTTTTTTTTTTTGCATAATTTGCCTGCAAAAACCTAGAAGCATTTTTATTTCCACATAATTTAAAATTTTGGTTTCTGCTCCGCTGGATTCTCTGCACCCAGAGATTAAAGAGATCACAGAGGAAGGGAAACCTGGGTTCGATCTTCAGCTTTGGAGGCTTTTGAGCAGAACCTCCTGATTTGTTCTTAAGGGCCACTGTGTTCCATGCAGTGCACACTTTACTTGGCACTGGAGTTAATTGCAGAGCAAGCAGGAGGGTGTGCACATTTGTTCTTGCGAAATTTGTTTTTATCAAGTCAATAGCAAAGTTGAGAAAGGAGCTTTTCATCAGCAAGGGCTAATTAGAATGAAAAACTCACAACCATGTATGCGGGATAAGAAACACACAGGAACTGCACTGTAATTTCCTAGGGATCACAGTTGGAAGCACGAACTGTGCAAGTCAAGGACCTTATAGGCAAGATTATCTAGAAAATCCCTTGCTTCAGAAGCCAAAATCCTTTAAGTCTGCAGTATTTAAATGCAGCTGTATTGCTGATTAGATGTCAGAACTACAGCACACTGAAGAGCTCTGTTTAGTGATTAACTCAATGGACCAATTTTGCTTGCAGATACTTCCAATGAGGGATATTTTGCATGCAGATTTGGAAACAGGACTGTCATCTTTCTCTGTTACACAGGGATGGGGGTGGACTGCGAGTGCCACAGCATCCCTTATCCCATAGCTGTCTTGTCTCTAGCTTAATTTCTTAGTAAATTATCTTCATTACCAAGAGTATGACACAACTACAGTATTTGGTAGGAGCAGATGATTTTTTCAGTGCTTTTATTGATAGTACATCTTCATTCTCCCTGCCAGGAATCCATACTCAGAGAGAGTTTTTAATTCTGTGCATGGGTTTGATAGATGTACAAACCTGGACATGACTTTTGCTTCTTCCTTTGTGCTTATAATTAATCAACAGATGCTACATGCATTCTGCATATAATGTGAGAGTTTCCCACCATGCAGAGAAGTCTCTACACATCATAGCTTGAAGTTTCTCTTTCCCATGCCCAGGCACAGGTAGCCAGGACCTATTCTTCCACCTCTTGTAGGCAGCTGAGGGCCAGGGAAGAGGCATGGAGTGGTTGTCCTTGGTACTCAGCCTGTCCCATCTGACAGGGGCATTTGACAGCATGCCACAGGATTGTCTCCATGACTTTAGAGGCTTATTCTGAATGTGGAAACTGCACTTCCCACTAGAGACTGAGCAGAATGTAGAAAAGCCTGAGAGAAGCTGTATATCGCATATCCCTGAATATAAAGAAGTCCAGAGTAAGTGATGAGTAGCAGATTTACTAGACGTTTGAGAAGAAAATCAAAGCAGTCAACAAAGACTATAGACAAAGCCTGACCTGTGAGCACTGCAGACACAGTGTATGCTACAGTTAGTAAAGCCAGGTCTGATATGAGGAAACATCCATGAGATGTACACTGGTAAGGGCTATGAACAGTAAGCTGCCTCTGAACATTTGTAAGGGCCACAGCTACAGTCCAAAGGGAGTACAGTACAATTATTTTTAGTATTAATACTATGCTTAGAAATTGATGAACAGATGCATGACACGGGTGCACAAACTTGCATGCAGACAGTACATTCATACACATACAGAAATAAATAAAATTAAAAAAAAGAAATTGATGATCAGGGCTGGAGAGATGGCCTAGGGGTTAAGAGTGCCAACTGCTCTTGCAGAGGACCCGGGTTCGATCCCCAGCACCCACATGGGGGCTGAGAACCATCTTTGACTCCAGTTCCAGGGAATCTGACACCCTCTTCTGACCTCCGAGGCATTGCACAACACAGGTGCACCAACCTACATGCAGACAGTACATTCGTACACATACAATATAAATAAAAAAAGAAAAAAAGAAAAAAAGAAATTGATGAACAACATGCATTCTACCCCTTTCTTTAAAAAATATTTTATATGCTGGGTGTGGTGGCACATGCCTTTAATACCAGCACTTGGGAGGCAGAGGCAGGCAGATCTCTGTGAGCTCAAGGCCAGCCTGGCCTACATAGCAAGCTCCAGGCCAGCTGGGACTAAAGGGAGACCCTTTCTCAAAAGACTGGTGAGATAGCCTAGTGGTTAAGAGCACCGACGCTCTTGCAGAGGACCCGGGTTTGATCCCCAGCACCCACATGGCGGCTAAGAACCGTCTGTAACTCCAATTCCAGGAGAGCTCCAGTTCCAGGGGAATCCGAGACCCTCTTCTGACCTCCGCGGCATTGCATGACACGGGTGCACAGACCTGCATGCAGACAGTACATTCTTACACATACAAAGATAAATAAAATAAATAAATAAATAAATAAATAAAAATTGAAAAAAAAAGACAAAAAAATTTATTATTTTTATTTTATGTCAATGAATGTATTGTCTACGTGTATGTAAGTGCACCTATATAATGCCCACAGAGATCAGAAGAGGGTGTTGGATCCCCTGGAACTGGAGTTATAGATGGTTGTGAGCTATCATGTGAATGCTGGGAACTGAACCCAGTCCTCTCCAAGAGCAGACAGTGCTCTTAACCACTGAGCCATCTCTCTAGCACCTCTCCCTCCTTTCTTGATGAATATAAGTTCATAAAGATCCATAAGGCTGGGTTCCAGTTGAGGTCCCTTGTGTTCCCCAGCCCTGTGGTCTACTCCTTTTTTTTCAACCTTGGCTCTTTTGCGTCTTGTGAGGACCCTCCTCTATAGATAACACTGACCAGCAAACAAAGCATAGATCTGTCACAGGTGGGCTTCCGAATGTTTAATCACTTGATTGACACTTTCCCACCCTGCCTAGAAAGCCTGAGGCCAACAGAGTGCTCAAGTAGAAGGTATCAGAGAACAGGTTGCTTCCACAAGCTAAAGGTACAGATCTGGGCATCACCAACTTATCCCCAAACTCACATTATATACATCACATATTGAGGGCAAAATATAGTGGGTAGCTGGGTTGTCTCTTAAGGATGAAGTTAACGCTCTGCTATGGAAACTCTAGTGGTGCTCTGTAAGCCATAACCTACTGAAAGTTTCTAAGAGCTCACTGTAGGCAGTTGCCCAATGACTTTAAGGATTATATGTAGTTCATTCTATTTTTGTCTTGCAACTGCAAACAAAATATTTAAAAAGCAATAATCTCTTTCTAATGAGTGGTGTTTCTTATTAATACTATTTTAGGTACTTTTAGCTGACACTTTTCTTCTGCCTGCTTCCGTGGGCTTGAGGCCATTTTTTTTTTTTTTTTTTTTTTTAAGCATTTCAGAGCCTACACTGCTCTCAGAGCTTTTCTTGGCATATGATCAATAGATAGATTAAAAGAAATTACTGAGAATAAAACTATAGACTACTCCTCACTTAGGCTTACCCTGAAAAAACACTGGTCACAGGTGTGCCAGAACTAACATTGTGTGCCATACAATTGCTTTCTTCATTCTGCATTGCTTCTATAGCTTCGTTGGAACTCTATTAAAAATGAGCAGTTTTTTCTGTTTCTTCTGAGATTATGTGATATCTTTGAACAAGGTGCTCAGCATAATACAGGGAACATCTTTTCCTGACATGCTGGTTTTTTATTTTTATTTTTATTATTTTATTATTTTTTATTTTTTGGTCTTTTCAAGACAGGGTCTCCCGTAGCTCCAGCTGTCTGGAACTCACTTGGACCAGGTGGCCTTGAACTCATAAAGATCTTGCCTGCCTCTGCCTCCCAAGGTGTAGGACTAAAGGTGTGTGGTGCTACCATTGCTGGCTATTATTTATTATTCTTATATTTTTTTTTTTTTTGGTCTATGCTGGTTTTTTAAATTTATTCATTTTTTTTTTATTTTTATGAGTGTATTACCTGTGTTTTGCAATGCCTTGGAGGTCAGATTAGGGTGTTGGATCCTCTGGATTTTTAGATGGTTGTTAGCTGCCCCTGTGTTTGCTGGGAATTGAACCTGGGTCCTCTGTAAGAGCAGCCCGTGCTCTTAACCTCTGAGCCATCTCTCCATCCCCTGATATGCTATTTTTGAGGGAAGGCCCCTTCCTAGCTTCTTACTGTGCTTTGCTGGCTCTGTGGATATTTATTTCTGCCCAGCTAGTCAGTAGCTTCTCACTGTTGTCCAGAAACAAGTGTTCTGAGAAGAAACCAATACCACGGAAGGCAAGACATCAAGATGAAGTAATGCTATCAAACAGTGAAAAGTTGGGATGCATTTCTAGTTCATCTCTTTTTCTTTTTCTTTGGTCTTTTGAGACAGGGTCTCCCTGTTGTATACCCAGCTGGCCTGGCATTGCTCTCTATATAGATAAGCCTGCGGCTGAACTACAGAGATCTGCCTTTTGTTGTCTTCTGCGTGCTGGGCTTACCTCTGTTCATTTCTTATCACCGACCATAAAAGCGTGGAAAGGCGAATTTTCTCTCTCTAGGGTGTGCATATATGTATAAAATTTAAAATTCAAATATAATACATATTAATATATATATATATATATATATATAGTTTTTATCAAAGTGATCCAATAGTCTGAGACGATAAAAATAAGTAAGTTCTCACAGTGGCCATGATTGAGGGACTTGTTGAGGTTAAAGTCATTGGTTCTTGTTTGAAACCTGTCTTGGGCCATCAGTGTGACTCCTGGCCAAGAAGTAGCTACCAACTCTCTTCTTCCTGAGATGTTTAGCAATTTTCCTCCTCAAGAAATGCATTACCCTGGAGGGAAGTTCCTCTTTAGAGTATTGAATCTGGCTTTGGTTCCCAAGGAGCAGTTCTATCAGCTTTACAGACAGATTGAAGCCCCTTAAGCACATGCTGAGGCTTTTCTTCCTGTTGCGCTGCCTGCTCTCCTCTCCTTACCACCATAGACCACTCTGCGTGGGCCACAGCCATTGCCACCGCTACAGCTCTTGCCTGCTTGGGATAACTGCAGTCGATAAGTCCTGAGTCCAGCTCTCAGCTATGTGTGGTGAGAACACACGGGATCTGTACACCCAGTCTTGATGATTAGACAGTAACTTTTAGGAGGAATATGTGTCAGGAATTCTGTTCCATTATCTTTTTATTATGAGGGATTTCATAATAAAGACCTAGCTGAAACTAGGTCAGTTTATGGATGTGAGAGTTCCTCATGTGATGGAAAGGACTCGCCTTGCAGGGGATCTGTTGTCTCTTTTTCATTTATGCTTTCTCCTATTTCCTGGGTGGAACTGCTTCTTCCCAGGAGGAAACAATGAGAAGCACTCACTACCTAAATTCTTACTTGCTATGTGACCTTGGGCAAGATATTTAGTCTGACCATGTGTCAGGTTTTTAATCTGTAAAGTAAATCTAATGATGTACTTCATGTGGGGTGGTGAGCAGTAATGGGCGATGTTTGTAAGTGCTTGGCACAGTGCCTGGCACTTGATAATCACTGAATCAATTATATCTCTTATAATGAAAAGATCATACATCAGTGAGTTATTGGTTTGCTCGCATACTGTGTAGCTGTTAGTTACCTGCACAGGTGTCATGGAAGTCCATGTCTATGGAGGGAGGTTGACATGGCTCCGGCCTAGTAATCCTAACTCCTAAGGGAAGCTTGCAGGCTTCTTTTGGGGAATTGTTCCCAGCAGATCCTGAACTGAAGTCTGCACTTTGAGGGGTCTGCTGAGGAGAGGACTTCAGGTGAGTCTCCTCAGGGGTCAAGCATTACTCGCTCTTCGTTTCCACCCCTTTGACGTAATATTTTTCATCTGGGATAAGAAAGAACCCCAACTCTTGCTTCATTCTCCCCTTCTTTCTTTGCTGGGGACTCAGCCAAATGATTACTACTTTAAAACCTGTTTGAAGCCATTTAGGAAAAGGTTGGTTGCATTTCCTTTCCTCTATGTCAGTTCTCAAGATGAGGGGCCAGCTGGCAGCATCCGCAGCACTCGGCAATGTGGGCCTTGGGTTCCATCTTCACTAAAGAAATGGACGGTGTTAGATGAGGCTCGGGAGCTTGGTTTTAACAAGCTCTCCTTGTGAGTCAAATGCCCACGACTATGTGAGATCCACTGTGCTATGCTTTTTTGTTACTTCTCTGCTATTTGCCCTGTGAACCCACAATAATAGACATACGATCAAGGATCACAGCATCTGCCAAAGAATCTACTGTTCAGATCAATCTTGTCTAATGGCTTCTCTGGTCTGGGGTTCATAACCCTATTGGGTGAGGAGCTATCAGTCAGTCCTATAATTTACTTATTTTTATCTTTTTTTTTTTGTATGTGTATGAATGTACTGTCTGCATGTAGGTTCAATGCCTCGGAAGTCAGAAGAGGGTGTTGGATTCCCCCTGGAACTGGAGTTAAAGACATGTCTCAGCCGCCATGTAGGTGCTAGGGATCGAACCTGGGTCCTCTGCAAGAGCAGTTGGCACTCTTAACTGCTAGGCCATCTCTCTAGCCCAAAGATATCTTGTTGTTGTTTTTTTAGCCTTTTTTTGTTATTTTTGAGGTAGGGTCTCCCTTTTAGTACCAGCTGTCCTGGAGCTCGCTCTGTAGACCCAGCTGGCCTGTAGATCAGGCTGGCCTTGAACTCACAGAGATCTACCTACCTCTACCTCCCGAGTGCTGGGATTAAAGGCTGCGCCACCATGCCTGGCTTACTTATTTTTATCTTAGCTGTGATGACAGCTTTCCTCAGTCTTGGCCACCCATGTCCTTTCAGCCAGCAATCCCCTCTCCCAAGCACTTGATCAGCTCAGAATTGGCCCCACTGGTGTTTCAAATGTACAGCAAGAAACTTCCTGGATTGCTTGATCGGATCAGTCTAAGTTGTTTTTCTGCACACTTGAACAACTGTTTCAGTCTCCAGAGTAATGCAATTATGGATGCCACCTACAGCTTCTATAGGGTCTTACTAGTGCTTTTTGGAGTCCTTAAGTGTTCTGCCCCATGAAGATTACTTGAGTCAAGTTTGAAATGTGCCTTCTATCCTTGTAAGGAACAGGCTCCAGGGAGGGTTAAGAACAACGGGACTTGGGAAAATCACCTTCAGACCTCATCTGTCTAGCCCAGTCTCCAAAGTCACATTTGCTGTTTGTATGCATCCAGATCTCAGCCCCTGCCCCCTGGTCTCTTGCTCAGGTTTCTCTCAGGACCGTTCATCTGATAGGGAGACCAGCACATTCTCCTACTATGGCAGAGAGGCCATAGCATGGAACTACCTGAACAAAGTCAGGCTGACTCTTGAGTGGTTTAAAACCAAGAGTCAGTCCAATCTGTTCCTAGGACTTGCTCCTTCTGGTTTCTTTCAGAACTTTAATTTTTCCCAAGGGTATACCATATTTCTTTATTTAAACAGTACATCCAGGGGCTGGTGAGATAGCTCAGAGGTTAAGAGCACTTACTGTTCTTCCAGAGGACCCAGGTTCAGTTCCCAGTACCTGTATGACAGCTAACAACTCTCATAACTCTAGTTTCAGGGGATCTGAAGCCCTCTTCTGGGCACTGTATGGCATGCGTGCACATACATACATGCAGGTAACACACTCATACATATAAAATTAATGAAATTTAAATAAAAGCCAGTACATCTACATGACATGGGAAAGAAATAAGGAACCTCATTTTATCAGGGAAGGATTTTCCTTTTCTGACCCTGTACTGGACTCAGAACAGCATTCACACCTACAAATAGATGTTCTCAATCTAATCCCCCCTTGCTGTTTGTAACAGAAACTGAGGATAATCTGCTGCTTTCAAGGCTGAAGAGAGATGATAGTTTCATAACATAGACATACATATTCATTATTCTGGGCTGGGGCAAGGATGGGTCATGAGGGATTAAAGCTCTGTGTTTAGTTTACAAGAGGAGCCCAAGGGCTGTAAGATGATTTATGGTGTAAATAAGCCAAGATAATGTTAAATGATCTCAAGACATGAGATTAGCTTGGCTACAAGACTACTGAGATTCCCTCCTGTAACAGAGGCGAACCCGAAGCCATTCTCCATTCTGCAACTGAAAACGTTTTTGTTTTTGTTTATTTGTGTGTGTGTGTGTGAGAGAGAGAGAGAGAGAGAGAGAGAGAAGACAATTTGCAGGAGTTCTCTACTTCCACTCTGTGGGTTACAGGGATTGCACTCAGGTTCTTGAACTTGGCTGCCTTGGCCTGCTGAGTCAGCTCACTGGGCCATCCTACAACTTTTAAAATGAGGAAGTTTCTAATCCACAGAAAAGTGGATAGAATAGTATGACAAGAGATTTACAAGCTTCTGGATCCATCCATTGCGGGTGCTTTGTCACATTTGCTTTGCTGCTCCCCTTAAACACACACAAAACATACACAGCACACATACAAAGGACACTCAGACATGCACCATACACAAGACACACATATCTTTTACACACAAATCACAAACACTCAGACCTCACACAAAATATATCCACACATATCCACACGTATCACATACACATTATATACAAAATACACCACACACACACAAAGCACAAGCACATGCACACACCAGATCCAACACACCACGAATACACATTACATGCACATGCAACACAAAATATACATGCCATACATACAGTGCACACAAAGCACACTTACCTATCATACACACATTACTTATGCCACACATACATCTCATACACATAAAACACCAACACACACCACACACAAAACATACACAACATATCACACATACTACACATATATATATATATACCTCACATTCACCACAAAAAACACACACCCACACCACACACTACACACACCACACACATATATACCACATATACACACACACATCCCATACAGTGCACACACATACAGTCCTTTCCTCTGAACTATTTAGAAATTGTAGATACCTTGACATTTTTATCCCTAAATATTTCAGCCAATATTTAAAAAAAAAACAAAGACATTCTCTTAAATAACCACAATATCATAATTACATATAATACTACATATATGTATGTTATCTAACACATTGTCCTTGAAAAATTACTGAGTATCCTAATAGCTATTATATATTATCATATCTCTTGAGCCTCTTTTAATCTGAATACACTTAAAACTTGTGTCTTTTAATATAGAAGTTTAAATATTAAAAAATGATGTTCTATTTGGTAGCATTTTTGAAGGATGCACGCCAGTTTTATAGACTGTCACAATTTGGTTTTTTCTTATTTGTTTTCTATAGCTATATATAGGTCAAACACTTTCCCCCAAGATGCTGTGTAAGTGATTATGTTTGTTACTTTAGCCAATCTAGAAAGTCCCTCACAGACATGCCCAGAGGTTTGTTTCCATGGTGATTCTAAATCCCGTAAGTTGAAATCATGATTAACTATCGACACTCTATTCCTTGTCAACTTGACACCCAAACACATCACTTTAAATCATAATATTCCACCCTTGCCCCCTAAACTTTCATTTTCATTTCTTAATCAAAATACATTTAATCTATTTCTTTTTTTTTTTNTTTAAATTAAAAAATCTTTTCAAAAAATATAAAATAAAAGAGAATGATAGATTCTGGGAAAATGGCTCAGTAAGTAAAATGCTCACATTGAAAACACGAGGACCTGAATTTGATTCTGAAGAGCACAAGTTAAAAAAAAAATCCAGGGAAAGGTAGATTGTGCTTCTTATTCCAGAACATAGGGAGACAGAGACATGAGGAACCCTTGGGCTCACTGGCATATTTATAGAATTCCAGACCAGAGAGAGCCCTCATCAAATAAAAGATGGAGCATACCTATTGATGGATATCTAGTTGTTTCTGGCATCTACAGACACACAAACACACACACACACACACACACACACACACACGCATACTGAATGATACTATTGTATTTCAAACCAATATTATAACTACCTTGAAACCCATGAGGCTTAATTTCAATAGCATTTGAAAGTGCTGCTTTGATTGTCTACCTTAAGATGAAAGAAAAAAATAATTTGGGACAAATAGTAACTCTTTTTGGAAGATTCTCTTTTTTTTTCTAACAACATGATTTAGTGGTACTGACACAATTTTATATGATAGTTTCATGTTTTGCATCTTATCAAAAATTACAATTATAGGAATCACTGCATGTAACAGAGATTATATCTACAAATGATAAAGGAATCCGAAAATATGGAAAAGAGAAGATATATGCCAAATATCATTAAGCTGGACTGGTATTGAGGCATCCATGCAAAATGAGGGCTTTGAAAATTTACAGCTAAGGAAACATAGATGTCAGCACATTTATATCTCACTGTTAATATTTCTCAGCACAGTGGAGCCTCAACGCACAACACACTGCTGCACTTGAAGCCCTTTCCTTTCCATAACAAGAAGCCAGAATGTTTCAGTAATTTTTCATGTTGCTATAACAAAGCACATGACGAAAGAAACTTAGGGAAGTTACAACTTGAGGTGCCTGATCACATCACATCTACCAACCAGAAGCAGAGAGAGATGAATGATGGTGCTCCACCGGATTTCTCCTTTTTATGTAGTCCAGGACCTCAGCCTCTGGAAAGGCACTGCCCACACTTGAGATGGGTTCTCATACCTGGGTTAACCCAGTCTGAAAACTCCATCATAACGCTTAGAATGTTGTGTTCTTGGTGGTTCTTTTGTTTCACTTTGTATTGTTTTGTTTGTTTTTCTTTTTGAGACAGGGGTTCCCTATAGTCCCAGCTGGCCTGGAACTTGCTTTGTAGACCAGCTGGCCATAAACTCAACAGAGATTCACCTGCTTCTGCCTCATGAGTGCTGGGATTAAAGGCATGTACCACCACCCCCGGCCAATCACAGTATTTTTGAAACTCCTTTGTCTATAACTTCAAACTCATCCATATACTTTTCCTTACCAAAATGCTTATTTGTCTCCACTTTCTCCTTTACTTGTTTCTCTCACTGTAGATCTGGATAAAAGCAGGGAGTAGAAACCATGGCACAGCCTGGAAGCTGTCCTGTTTAGAAGTTTCCTCTGCCAAGCAAGTTAGTCTATTACTTTCCTTTAATAATAGACTCAGGTTCTCTAGATACAAGCTGAAAGTGTCAGAAAAGAACACAAATACCCAGGAGCCCAGTTTCTGATAGAGTCCTTGTTCCTGTCTGAAACCTCATGAGCCAGGCCTCTGCTGTCCACATGTCTCACAGCACTGTGGTCTTCATAGTTCCACTAGAATGGCCCATGGAGCTTGTTTTACAAAGTTCCAAATGCTTCCACATTCCTCTGTAAACTAGATCCAAAGGCCTAAGAGCCTCATGGTCAGGTTATCATAGCAATGGCCCCACTTCTCCATACTGTTTGAGGGCATAGTTCACTGTGGCAGAAAATGCACAGCAGCAGGAACTTGAGGCAGAAGGTCACATTGCTAGCTTTCTCCTTGTTATGCAGTCCAGGTTCACAGCCTATGGAGTTGTCCCACCCACGTTTAGGGTAGCCTTTCTCACCTTTATTAACTCAGTCTAGAAGCTGTATCACTAACATGCCCAGAGGTTTGTTTCCATGGTGAGTCTAAATCCCTTCAAGTTGACAGTCAAGATAAACCATCACAGTGACTTTGTGCTCTTTTCATACCCAAGTGCTCTGGCGATCTATTGAAATTCAGGCTATGAAAATGTAGGAGAGGGCTGGAGAGATGGCTCAGTAGTTAAGAGCACCGACTTTTCTTGCAGAGCACCCATGTTCAATTCCCAGCACCCACATGGCAGCTAAAAACCGCCTTTAAGCTGCTATGTAGTGGTGGTGTACACCTTTAATCCTAGCACTTGGGAGGTAGAGGCAGGTGGATCTCTGTGAGTTCAAGGCCAGCCTGGTCTACAGAGTGAATTCCAGGCCAGCTGGGGCTATAGGGAGACCATGTCTCAAAAAAAATGTCAGAAAATGTATTACAATTGCTCAGAAAGCAAGAATGAGCCTCACCATGTCAAGTTACAAAAGGGCACTCTGGGCACAAGAAGCCCTAGACTTGTCCCCTATACAGATAGTGGCAGTTAGCCCTGGCTGATTGTCCACTAAACACTCTTAAGAGGTCACCATTTGCTTTCTACAACTTTTTGGGACTGCACTTAAGGGAAGGGTTTATGAAGCAGTGCACATATTTACACGCATATCAGAGTGTGTTATAGCAAAGCTATTCTTTTCTTTGCTTTGAAGCCTGGCCAAATCCCCTTAGTGACCTCTGAGATATCCTCAAGAAACAGCTAATGACTGTTTTCAATGGGAAAGACAAATTTTATGTAGGAAGTAGCCTTCTGCCCAGTTCCAGAAACACTTCTGGGTTAAGAGCAGCAGCCGGCCAGCACTTCGGAGCTATTTGTGTTGATTTAAAAGGCAGGTGTCTTCCCTCTGACCTGTTTTCAATGCTGTAATCCCACTACCTTGACGCCATCCTCTGGAGTTTTGCCTTGTTTGGGAATTTTAAATTCCTTTATTTGTAACAGATCAGAAGCTATCTGGCACATACACTGCATTTGGAGGCAGTCTCTTTGATGGATCTTGCACTCTTCCTGAATGCACAAGTCTGAACAGTTCTCAGGCAACCATTCATGGTCTGTCCACCGTCCCCAGTTTTAAATAGCAACTCTATTCATAGGTCTTTGAATATTCTCCCTGGGGGATAACTGGTAACTTTGTCAATGACTAGAAAAATATGACTTTGGAATGTATTTTTGTGAGACTCTCCAGGGTACCTTGAGCTGTCGAGTGGGGTATCTCTCTCTCTCAGGTACTTCAGTTCAGATTTCTACAGATCTGTGCATTGGAATGGGAAATAGACCAAGTGGTGGGCTGCATCCATAACCTCATCTCCACAACTATTTTCACACCAGGCAGTGGAACAGCGCCCATGCTGAGAATGGTGAAGGAATTCTTGAAGGGCTCAGAGTAGAAATGAAAATAACGGACCAAATCCTTGGGCCATCCTGTGCCTCCTGCTTTCATACAGCTCACTCTAAGTATGTTTCTTTTTCATTTTAAATGGTTGAAAAGGTAAAATAGTATTTCATGACCTATGAAAATCAGACAAAACTCAGACACTATTGCCCATAAGTCAAATATTATGGAAAATGCAATCCTTTACACATTGCCTGTGACTACTCCTGGATTATTGAGAGATTTCTATAGCTATCACATGGCTCACAAAGCCTAAAATAAAGCCATCAATTCATCAAATACACATCAGGTACCTTTTTATGTGTCAGGTATTCTGCTAAGCATTGAAAATTGAAGGTTATGAAAACAATTCTTTCCTGGAGGGCTCAATTTATCAATAAGGAGTAAGGTAAATGGGAACTATGTAATGAGATAAATGCTGTAGTTTTGATGTATGAAAAGTGCCACAGGAACACAGAGAAGACACTTTTTTGGGGGGGAACAGGATAGTCCAGATAGATAATGGAGGTGGAGTCTTTAAGGGCTTTGCCATTTAACACACTGTTGAACTCTGTGTTATTTCTCACCAATCTCCTTTCTTATGCCATCTTTATTTGGTTGTATAGTAGCCTGCCTTACCTGTGGGGAATATGTTCACCTGTCATGGGTATTAGGAGATATAGTGTTGATGCCAAGTATTGGTGTTGGGATTACTGTAGTGGGATGGTCACTTCTCTCTAAGCCTTCATTTTCCCAGGTAGGACCTAAGCAAAGGCTGACTGGGAGGGTTGTCGTGACGGTCCAATGAGTCAAACATTAGCAGACCCAACACAAGACCTACTGGGTAGTGACCACTAAGGTCAGCATAGCCCCCTTCTCATTTGCAACCTACTACCTGACTGTTCCTCCAAGCAGGAATCTACCAGCACTGGGACAGTGGGTAGAGATGAAAGATCCGGGAGTGGAGGTTAACACTGCTTGAGGATACTTCCACAGACACACGTGCAAGAGCTCGAAGGCATCATATTATGGCATCCAACATATTGGCTTGATTTACAGATTTAGGCCACATTTTACATTATTACCCAAGATTCAAGTCTTATAAAGAAAAGCAGAAATAGGTCGAGATAGAGTACGGCAAAAGGACGAGGAAATGAAAGCTAAAACCACGTGACACGGGGCGCTCAAAGCCGTGACCAGGACTGTGTCTTCCTATTGTGCTGCAGGCAGCTCAGAGTGTATGCTCTAACTGGTGCTCAGTAACTAACATGGAATGTTGCTTCAGGTAAAGGAGAGAGTTTGCACAAGAGCCCGGGGATAAGCAGGAGAAGGTGCTAAAATATGAACACTGAGCCCTGTTATCAGTAAAATTGTGTAGGCAATGATAAGGTGAAGGATCTGAACATAGCTGATAACCAGAAGAGGGTGCATGCAGCTCTCTCTCTCTCTCTCTCTCTCTCTCTCTCTCTCTCTCTCTCTCTCTCTCTCTGCCACACAGTGCATGTGGAGGTCAGAGGACAACGTTAAGGAGTTGGTTCTCATCTTGCACTTGGTTGAGGCACCGTCTCTTATTTCTGCTGTGCAGTGTACTCCAGGATAGCTGGCCTGTGAGCTTCTAGCCAATTTTCCTGTCTCTGTCTTCTAGTAGTGTAGGAGGTCAGTGATTACAGGTAGATGCCACTGCACCAGGCATTTTTATGTGGGTTCTAGGGATTGAACTCAGGTTGGCAGGCTTGCATGCCAGTGCCTTTACCCAATAAGTCATCTCTCATACCACCAAGACATACCAGTCCGCCATGAACTTGGATTTAATCAGCCACCATCCTGGAAACCACGGCATCCTGCTTTGAATCCTTGCTGGTCCATTTACCAAGTACCCTGGTTTCGTGTCTGTCCCTGGGAGAGAAAGTAGGGCTATTAACATATGAAGGAAAACCTGGGCTAAGCAACTTTAGATATGAGCTGTTAGTATATCATGATCCCAACCAGAAAAGGTTACACTACCAAAGTAAAGTACCATGGCTGCTCTGTATAATTTAGAGTTAAATGTCTTTCTAGCTGTACACAAGGCACCACAAGTTAGCTAGAATATCCCAGAGGCATTTTTTTTTATTGGTTGGAACAGCAAGAAATAAAGACTAAGATAAATTTAATATTTAACTCTAAATCTTTAGTCTCCCTCATTAGCTGGCTTGCCTGAAGCCATATTGCTGTAAATTAAACTGCCTGAGCTGGTGTATTGCCAAAACGCACATCCGGTGAAATGTTAACAGTTCTTGTTCTTACACCCGATCAAGTTAAAAACAAAAAAGTAATCTGTTTGCCATTCAGAGAGGTCATTAGAAAGGGTGGTTAAAAAATAAACTGTCAACTTGTTTTGGAAGTTGGAAATAGAAAGCTGGTGCTGTCATTAGCCCTAAGCCAGGGTTTGTAGAAAGCAATTCATGGAGCAGAATGCAGAAACTGTTCTTTTGAAGGGGGCCTCATTGAGGGAGTTTTCAGGGAAGCTGGGTTGTAGTTCTCTAGTCAAATCATCGCCAAACTCTCAATGCCCAGAGGGACAAAGATGCCTTTTGCCAGCGGATGCTGATGAAGATCACAGCAATGCCTTTGTGTGGAGCCACTGAGACGGTCCCAGGGGCCGGAGTTTCCAGACAGGGGAGCCATGGGGCCAGGCTGGAAAACTCTCCTTCATGTCAGCGACTGGTGGACTTAGGGGGAAGTCAGGTTTGGTACTCTCCCAACATTTAACTCATTTGTCATCATCCGCATTCCCTGCTAGTGACAGAAAACAAGAGCTCTCGTTCCAGTTCCAGGACTCTTTATGTAGTACAAAGTGCTTATGATGAGAGAAGAAATAAGAAGGCAAGATGCTGTCATTACTTGTGTTTTCCCACCTCTGTCAGAATAGTGGCACTAGAGACAGATGTTCCCCTCCACCTGCCAGCTTCACCTGACCGGGCTCTGGAGGTTATCAGTAAGCTTGCTCTCGGGTTTTCCCTGGGTGTATGCTGGAATCACTTGGATAACACAAACATCTCTCAGTGCCACAGCAACACACCAGACCAAGTACATGACTGTCCGTGGGGATGTGGTACAGGCATCAGCATCTTTTAATGCTTCCTAACTGCTTTCAAGTTCGAAAATCACTACATTCTCAATCTTGCTCACTCATTAGATTCACCTGGATCATTAGTGCTCTCCAGACCCAGAGAGTCAGAATCAGACTTCATTCAAAAGATCCCCCAGCTGATTTCTCCTGTGTTGTAAACCAGCTTCCTTTAAACAGACCTCCAAAGCATGATTCTACAGCCCATATTGGGAATGCCCATATTCCTCATTAAATCTGTCACTCCTAGGCCCACCCCAGACCCAGTCAATTAGAAGGGGAATTCCACCTATTTTTGTACTCTCCAGGTCCTTCGTATCCTCATGGGTTCTGCTACCTAAAACCTCTTTCATTTCTACTTGTAGATTCCTCAACTCTCACAAAGAGGTTTATTCTTTTTAAAAGTTTATGTTTACTTTATGTTTAGGAATGCTATGCCTGCATGTATTTAAGTGTACCTGTGTCACGCAGTGCCTGTGGAGGACAGAAGAGGGCATCAGAGTTACAGACAGTTGTTAGACACCATATGGGTGTTGAGGCTCAAACCTGGTCTCTGCAAAGACAACTAGTGTTCTAAACTGCTGAGCTATCTCTCCAGCCCCATTATTTTTTCTATCTAAGGAACTTGGAGTTTGTATTCCTATGAATGTACAAATCCTATGACATAATTGCCACTGGGCAAAAAGAGCAAGATGAATAGCGGTACACCGTTGCCCCTTAATACAAAGGGGCAGTTGGATGCATGTGCCTATGTAAGAGACTTTCACAATTCGTACCATGTGCATGTAATTCCTCCATTAAAAAAGAACAAAGTAACTGAAAATGCAGCCATTACAGGAAAGAAGACACATTAAACTTATTTGTACTAAAGGATAAACTGGAACATATTAAAATATTAAAGATTCTATTTATGCAAAAAGAAATTCAGGAGTTGGGCAGGACCAGATTGCAGTTGGTCTGAGGGCCTTCCCAAAGGCCAGAGCAGAATGCTTTCCTAGGGAAAGACTTACTGGTTTTACTGTGATTTACTATGGGATCTTTGCTTTTTGGCTCATGCCTGTGGAAAGTCCTTAGGAATTAGTTGACAGCTCTTGAATGTTAAATCTTTTGCTACCTGGAATATGACTGTTTATGCTGAGTTGGGTTTTAGTTATGTAGGAACTCAGGGTACTGGAGCCAGCTAAGTCTAATGGCTAATAAACTAACATCCGATACTTATATCCTAGACAATTGTTTTACCAGAAGCTTGTTTCCCTTAGTATTTTTGGTGCAAGGAAGAATAGAATAAGTATCACGAGGACCAGGGAAACCAAGAAAACATTGGGGAGAGAATTAGGAAAGAATCTTAGATCCTCAGTGCTTACTCATGTGGTTACAGTCTTGACCTTGATCTACGATCCTAAAAGTGGAAGCAACTAGTCGGTATCTCCTGCCTCAGGACGTTGTTGGTTAGAGAAGAAACAGAGGGGCTGGAGAGACGACTCTGCAGTTACTAGCACTGACTGCTTTTACAGAGGACCCAGGTTTGATTCCTAGCACCCACATGATGGCTAACAACCATCCCTAACTCCAGTTGTAGGGGACCTGACACCCTCTTCTGACCTCTTTTGGCACTGCATGACACAGGTAGAGTTACACACATGCAGGCAATACAGTCATACACATAAAATAAAATAAGCTAAAATATAAAATAAAATACTAAAATTAAAAAAAGGAACGGAGAGTTCTTGCCTGCACCGGGTTTCTCTAAAGTAATGCTTGTGTCCTGAGAGGATTGGTCCTCACCTAGTAAGGTCTTAGTGCTCACGCAGCTCCTAGGAAACGCAGCCTCACATTCTCCTGTGGTCACCAGGTGGCAGCAGCAATCCAGTTTGTGGTTTAGCCCAAGCAATGTTGAATTAAGATGGCTCTCCTTTAATTAGTCTACTGGTCATAAAATTGTGGACTAATTTAGAGAGTAATGAGCATATCTTAAAAGTGCTGCTGACAACCACAGATGTTTAAAAGGAAGAAAAAACTAAAACATATTAATATTGATAGTAAATTCACCAAATAGAATCTGTTGAAGGGAAGGAAGTCACAAGGCTCTAAGGACCTCATCAGATCATTGACGTGGCTGTGAGTAATAGATACGAAGGCTTTCATTTTATCTTGAGAAAACTATAGTTGGAATAGGTTTAATAAATTGCCTGAAGTTCCAAAAAAGTAAGTAGCAAAGGGAGAATATGAACAAAACTTGCCTGTCTCAAAAAAAAAAAAAAAATAGAACTGAAATAATTTCAATATAAATTATGTAACATAAGCACTAGAACTGTCTTTTGGACTTGAAGTATCAGGCACCAGTTAAAATGGACTTCAAAGGATAGCTTGGGGTCGGATCACAGTATACTTGAGTGGGTGGGAAGCATTAGCTAGCCGAATAACTGAATTGCCACGATGAGAGAATGTTACTATTTTTTGAGGGGCCTTCGTCTAATGTCCTGGCACTTCTGTTAGTCACAGATGTAAGGGGTCAGGGGAGCCTTCAAATCAAAAGTTTTTTGTAATTAGAGGGGTCCTAATCTAGAGGGAATCGTGTTTCTTCCAAGACAATACGAACCTGACAGGACAGATTTTATGTCACATGAAGTTTCAGTGGGTATAATTTATTAAGGAGCACTTTCTCTACACCTGTGGCCTTTATAACTAAACTGTACACTTACAACTCTGCTTCTCAATATTACTTTAATCTTATTGGGTAAAATGAACAAATTCTCTTTCCATGTTTTCCTGTACCCTTCTTCCCCACACATGTCCAAATTTCGGTTGGGTAATTTTTATTTTTATGTTGTCGAGGGTCATGGTTTGTATTCTGTTCTACAGCTTTTAAAAGAGCGATGTGGAATAACCGAGGAGCATTTTCTATGGAGCTGATGTTGAGAAAGATATGTCATCTTCTGTGACTAACTTCAGGCCCTTGTAAGTTCAAGGGCATGTCAGGATCAAATGGATTCTTGTCTCTAACATGCTCAAAGTCAGACAATGTTTGATATATTTGCATCTACATACACCTTCCTTGCATATATTTATATGTACATGTATGTGTACATGCATACATTTTAAAGGTCCTTATGATGGCAAATCTTCCTATTCAGGCTCATGAGATTTGGAATCATCTAGGAAGCACACCTCTGGGCTTGTCTGTATGTCAAAGCCAGGGAGATTTGACTGAGGACGGCATTGTCAGCCCACGGGCTGGGATCCTGGACTAAATAAAGAAGGAGTAAAGAGGAAGCAAACTGAGCACCAGCCTTGATCTCTGGCTGCTTTCTGACTGTGTGCAGTGTGGCCAGCGCCTCCCATTCTCCCTGGACTGCAGCCCCTCTCTTCTGTACTGTATCTTCTGGGCTAAGTTGGCTCCTGCCAGGTATTTGGCCCTAGCCCTCATTTGCCATATGACCGTGATCTGGCGGAACAGACTGGAATGGTGCTCGGCGGACACTTCTCGGCTCTCTTCCTCACCTGTCACACTCTTTCTTTCTTTGTACTGCACTGCTTGGCTGATTTCCCTCTTTATTAAGTCTCAGGTTCCCTCTTTAATTGGATTTGTTTTGTGCTTTGATAAAATACATGCTTAATAATTTCAGAAAGTAGTGCATAGGGAGTATATTTTCCAAAGTCTTGTCTGAATGTTACTCTACCTTCACTGAAATTACATGAAGGATATGTTCTTTTAATTTCCCTCTAAAATGTTCTTAGTAACTTCTTGTTTTCAACTTAGTAGTAGTAAGTCATTGTGTGTTATATTTGTGTTATATTAATTATGTTATATAATTTCTATTGATATTATTTCAGTTCTCTCTCTCCATATTTTTTTCACATAAATTTATTTTTATTTTTTTAACAAATCTAGACCCGTGTTCCCGCCCATTCCCCCACCCCGCCAGAGTTCATGCATTCTGCCAAACATACTTTTCATCTCTTAGTCTTTCTCAATATTCTCCATGAGGAAGTTGACTGTTTTGAGCAGAAGTTCACTGTTTCATTCAGTTCTTTGATGCAGTCCTTTCTGTTGTTGTTGTTGTTGTTTCCAATATGCATCACTCCCAACTGCTTTGGACAGATAGGGTCTTACTATGGGTGGCCTGGAACTCATCATATAGACCAGGCTGGCTTCTAATTCACAGAAGTCCACCTGCCTCTGCCTTCCCAAATGCTGGGATTAAAGCCATGTATTGCCACATTATTATGATGATTAGGTAGTTTTTTGAATAGGGTCTCACTCTATAGTTCAGACTAGCCTAGAATTCACTCTATAGCCGATGCTGGCCTCAAACTCACAGTAATCCTCCTGCCACAGCCTCCCAAGTGTTCGTATTGTAGGTCTGAGCACCATATATAATTTTCTTGGAGTGGGGATGGTTTGAGACAGGGTCTCACTATATAGCTCTAGCTGTCCTAGAACTTGGTGTTTGGACCAGGCTAGCCTTGAATGCACAGAGATCCACCTGCCTCTGCTTCTCAACTGCTGGGGTTACAGGCATGCCACACTATGCCTGGCTCAGCTTTTTAAACATTTTTTTGGTCTTTTTGATACAGGGTCTCCCTGTAGCTCTGGCTGTCCTGGAACTCATTCTGTAGACCAGACTGGTCTTGAACTCACAGAGGTCTGCCTGCCTCTGCCTCCACCTCCCAAGTGCTAGGATTAAAGGATAAAAGAGATTATATGACTCAGTTGTGACTTAAGTGAGGGCTTTTTTTTTTTTTTGTCTATGTTCAATAATAAAGAACCCCCACCAACTCTTCTTGTAACTCTAATCAAACATTTTTCTTAAACATTATATTTTGTTACTGCAAAGTCTTCTAGGATTGTTTTAAAAATATTATTCCTGGACTAATAAGATGGCTCAGTAGGTAAAGGGACCCAAGTTCCATACTGGGATCCCACATGGTGGAAAGAGAAAACCAACTATTGAAAGTTGTTGTCTGTCTTTTATACCCAGCTGTCCTGACCCCCCACCCACCTACCCACCCACCCACAGAGAGAGAGAGAGAGAGAGATTTTAAAAAAGTATTATTCCTATTATCAATTTTGAGTATCACTTTCACAATTCACTTAAAAGCAAATAGTTTATATGAAACTGTCTGGGGCTAAAAATGAGTGAAAAAATAGACTCTAAAAGCAACATGTAGAAAACAGTCTTCCAGTAGACTTAAAGCTAGAAAGCCAACCTGCATAGAGACTCCCTCAACTGATAAGAAATACCTTTGTGTTTTAGAACACTTCTTTCTCTCTATAAAAAGGAGAAAATGGTGCCAGGTGTGGTGGTGCATGCCTTTTATCCCAGCACTTGGGAGGCAGAGGCAGGTGGATCTCTGTGAATTGGAGGCCAGCCTGGTCTACAATTCAGACTGTGTACAGGGAGACTCTGTCTCAAAAAAATATGAATAAATAAATAGAAAACGGTTAAGGTTTTGAATTTATGACTCAATCTATTACTATTTATAGCATAAAAATCTGATCCTTGCCCAGATAGTGATGCACTCCTTTAATTCCAGTACTACTCAGAGATAAGTAGATCTCTGAGAATGAGGTCAACCTTGTCTATATAGTGAGTACCAGGTTAGCCAGAGCTACACAAAGAGACACTATCTCAAAAATGCCAACAATAATAAAAACCCAACCAAACCCTGGTCCTATTGCTGATAGAAATAAAGATTCTTTTAAATAAAGTAGCATGTTATTCAAGTCATAATATTTGCTGTGCTTCCTTTTCACCAGCACCTGGATGAACACACAACCATCTCCTAAGCTTGGTGAGTAGAGAAGCTCCCTTATCGTTGTCTGTACCTCTACACTCGTGGGGGCAGCATAGTTCAGTGAGTTGAATGTGGCTTCTGGGCTGAGGATAAGCTCAGTGGTAGAGCTCTAGCTTATCATTTATAAGACACTGAGTTTGAATCCCAGTCCCTAGATCCATCCCCAGGAACATGGCATCCTAGGGCCAGAGCCTGGGTTTGAATCCTGCCCCAGTTACTGCCTGAGTCACACTGGACCATGTCTAAATTCCCTAATTTTAAGTATATATGCTCTTGCTGAAGATGTCCCATTTGTGAAATGAAGATGACTGCATTTATGCTCTAGGGCTATTGCAAAATGAAGTGATTTACCCTCTGCAGAGAGCTAAGAACACTGCTGGGCTCCTGACAAGACTTGTGTGCTGCAAGCATCATTATTGTTCCACTATGAATGACCTGTACATGTTGCACCCTCAAGGCATGTTCGTGTCCAGAGAAAAGTGTCATTTAGGGCTGCCAGAGAAGAACCCTGGGGTGGGGGTTAGGATGTCTTTTTTCAAAGCCTCATTCGAGGTAAAGTGTTTTTGACATGGTTTAAGTGACTATGAAGAGGGGAAGTAGGAGACATTCAGATCCATTCATGTGCGATGGGAAAGGCAGCGACACCTTACGGAAGAAAGAAGAAGGGGGTCTTTATGCAGCTTTAAAAGGATGCAAATAGCAACAAGCCTTCAACAGCAAAAACCCGAAAACCCAGAAAAGGAGATATGACTACACTGGCCTGTTAACTATCTGCCAACGGACCTGTCAGTGTGGTGGATGATTGAAGGAAAGCATTCAAACGAACTACGGCCTCCTCTTCAGAATGAGGCACTGTCCTGTGGCTATTTCCTCCAAATTAAAGCAATCTCTCCCTGAGGGAGGAGGAAAGCTCATAAAATCATAAAATCCAGAAAGTAATGAAAACATATGAGGCCCAGTAAGTAAGGCAAACTTTCACGGCTCAGGAAGTTCCTGAAAACTACAGGTTCACAAGCCCCCAACTCCCAAGGTTATATAAATAGTGAACAGTTACCAGGGAGGGGAGACTGCCTGCAAGTCAAGGAGGGAACTCAGGGATAGAGTGCTTGTGAGTCATGCTGGGGTGACCTTGTTCCTCCACAATTCCTTTGCATCATTCCTGTGCCTGGAAGGTATCCCTCACCCATACTCCCATATGTATTCTCAGTAAACTCACTGAATCACCAAGGTAGATGGGTTGAAGTATTCCTTTGGTCTGTGGTCAGTGCTGTATTCCTGGTGAGTAGACAGTTGTTCACATCTCCTACATAATTGGCCCAGAGATTTCTGAGAGTTTCTGAATCTTGAGTTAGGATTGATGAAGTGTAGCTTTGAATAGATGGATTGTTGAAAATGAATGAAGGCCTGTGTATTTCCTTAGTGGAGGGCTGTTCCTTTCCTGGTTTGTATTGGTCCTTCACAAAGTTTTGTAGGCTGTAAAACCAGGAGTCATGTTTAATGAGGTCTCTGAGCTGCTCCATCATGAATGTCTGAGGTCCTGAGTAGCCATGGGGCTTTCTCCTTCACTAGTCAACATGGAAAAATATACAAAGATAGACATTTGGAGAGAAACCCAGAAACAATGTCCCTGGAAAGATGTGTTCCTCTGATTCCAGATTGAAAGGCTAGATGGAGGAGGAGGAAAAACAACAACAACAACGACAACAGTTTAAGTACAGATCAAATCTAGAATTTTTTTATAAAATGGCTAGGGGATAGATGGCTCAGTGGTTAAGAGCATGGACTGTTTTTCCAGAAGATCAGAGCTGAGCTGGTCTTAGTTATTCATCAGCCTGGAACCACAAATGTTCGGGAGGATGGGTTATCTCGGATGAGATTCCAGCTGCAATTACTGAGCCTTTACCATCACTCTGCCTCATACCAAAGATGTTTTCCAAGATTCTAGTAGGCAGCTCTGCTTAATAAGTAGCATTTCCATGTGATAATGGAAGAGAAGTTAGAAGAAACCCTACTTTTTTTTTTTTTTTCTTAAAGAAGTGTTTCCCTGTAGCCCCAGCTGTCCTGGAACTCACTCTGTAGACCAGGCTGGCCTTGAACTCACAAAGATCTGCTTGCCTCTGCCTCCAGAATTCTAGGGCTAAAGGCATGCAAAAACCTACTTTTAAAAGTAAGCATGTCTTTACAGAGCTTAGAAAGCTGGAAATGATCTCAAGATCATTCTATGCCTACAAGGGCTCCAGCTAGCACATCATTTGTTCCCTGAAGTAAAACAATAGGCATCCTTGTTTATCAACAGTTTAACCAATCAGAACATTAAGATAATTCCTCCTCCCTAGGCTCTATCTTTATAAGAAAGAGATAACTAAGGTTGCACAGCAGTGGGGGTAGCTGGGACACAATAGGATTACCCTGACTTAAGCTCACTCTTAAATGGATGTCAGTTTTGTGTACTATTTTACTGGCAGGTCCCTGAAGCACCACACAAACAGGGAATACTTGTGTGTCCTTAGAGATTAAATTTCATGTAGTATCACTTTCCTACTGTAACATGCCGCCTTCCTGTCTTCAACCATTCTCTAGGTTAAAGCACTCATAATGAGTTCTAGTATTTAAGATGATCTTTTATGCAAATGTTTTCCAGGATAAAATATATTTTCTGCACAACTTACCTTAAAAAAATTATAGATAGCTGGGCGTGGTGGCGCACACCTTTAGTCCTGGCACTTGGGAGGCAGAGGCAGGTGGATCTTTGTGAGTTCAAGGCCAGCCTGGTCTACCCAGTGAGTTCCAGGATAGCTGGGGCTACAGGGAGACTCTGTCTCAAAAAGACCAAAATATATAGATATAGATATAAATATAGATATAGATATAGATATAGATAGATAGAAGCATTTGGTTGGGCATTAATAAGACAAAACAAAAGAAAGAGGTTGACTGCCGAGAGCCTCATTTTGAGACCACCCTTACTTTGTGTTTGAGTTATAACAGCAGTCTGTCTTTGTAGAGGCAAACCCAGATACTGTAACTGCTGAACATGTGGTGTAACTCGAGGGGAATGGAAATTAATGATATTTCAAGTGCCCTGTCTATCAGGATAGTTTGTTGGCATTTTACAAATAGTGAATTTTGTTTAATTGTGTTAGAATTAGCCTGTAGATTCCTTTAAAAGTCTTCTGCAAATATAGCTCATTCTTTCATCCACGTAGAGTCTTTCCTCAGGATGCATAGACAGCTTATCATGGGCCAAGCTGGAACCCGAGCCTGGGGCACAGTGGTGAGTAACACTCCTAGACCCCACAGAGCAAGGAAGGAGTCTAGTGACTGACCGTGTCCGTGTCCGTGGTGGTGTGGACACCTCCTCTGTTGGGAGGGATCAAGTCAGGAATCTGTATGAAAAAGGGGGAAACTGAGTGAGGAAAGGGTTTAAGATAAATGAAAAGAATCCTGAGCACCTGTGTTGCATCTATGCACAGTGGAGAGCTGGGCTCGATACCACCCTGATGCCTTGTCTAGAGATGAAGGTGAGAACACCAACCCTTCCTTACCTCTGGCTAAATTCAGGGGCAGCAATGTCATAGGAATTGTTGCCTGAAAACAAGGGAAAAGAACAGAGCAATAATCATAACAAAAGCCTTCGAGCTAAAGCAAAACAAAATGTCATGATTTGTGTATTTTTCTACAAAACCGATTTGTTCTGTGGTAGAAGATAGAGTCTGCATTTGATTTCTACAAGATATGCAGTAATGGGTTATGTACTCCAGGGAAAAAACTATTCTTAAGGGAGCAAGAATGTGATGGATTCACTTCCTCGGTGAGGTTTATAATATGTGGCAGTTTTAGTGCAAGCAGGTATTTGGTCTATAAACTTGGAGAGCTCGGCATTAGCGGTAGCTTGTTTCTAAATGAAGAAGAATGCAGCTCTCCCACTCCCCTTGGTTATTAGTCCGTCTGGGGATAAACAGGAAGATTAAGTGTTTTCCTGATGTTGTGTTTGCCTGTCACGGTAATGTGCACACGCCCCATTGCCGGCACCTGTGTGCGGTGTGCAGTGTGCAGACCTGCTGCTTTTGTTAGCAGGAGCTGTTCACTGCCAAGCTGGGGCCTCATTCTGAGCTGAATGGAGTCAGGGTTATTTCCGCTCCTTGTTCAAATGCTCCCTCTCAATTAGATGCTCTGCGATTAGCTGCTTTGCAATTAGACATTGGATTTCTTATTCTGTGAACAGTCAGTTTCTCCTTCCCCTGAGGCCGTTTCATGTCCTCCCTCCTCAGAGCCTGCTGTTTCAGTTTAAATGGTGCTAAAGAGGCAGACCCAGCAGCCAGCTGGCCTTCCTGGAGGGCCTCGGAGACCACTCCCAGCACTGATGGGGAGGGTGCGGGTTGTCTCTGGAGACCTGGGTCTCAGCTGCTCATGATAATACATGGCATCATCTCCACAAAAGAAGCTCTATTATAGGGGGGCTGACTCAAGTTGATAAATCTTACTGTCAGATAAAGTCAAATGTAAAACTATTTATATGCTATTAGACATATACTAAATGACCAAGGCATATTGGTCATTGTCGTATCAATTGATTCAAGCTCTCTGGAAAGAAATACAATGTTTTACAGATTTATTTTCTTTTTCTTTTTATTTACGTGTATGTGTTGGGGATATGCACATTTGTGTGGGTGCCAGTGGTGGCCAGAAGACACTGGATCTCTAGAGCTAGAGTTACAGATGTTTATGAATCGCTCCCATGGTTGTCAGGAACCAACCTCTGGTCCTCTGGACCAGCAAGTGCTCTTAACCATCCAACTCTTCAGCCCCTCTGGAAGGCAATATTTTACAATGGGGAAATTTCACATTGAGTAAAGGTGGTGAGTTCTTTTATTTTTTCCTCCCTCCCTCTCCTCCTCCTCCTCCTCCCCCTCCCCCTTCCTCTTCTTGACAAATTTTCATGTATTCCAAACTGGTCTCTAATTCTCTATGTAGCCAAGGCTGATTTTGAATTTTGATCCTGTCTCCATCTCCTAAATGCTGGGCTGCCAGGGCATGCACCACCATGCCCAATACATGATGAGTTCTTAATTTGATTTTCCTGTCCACAATGTATTTGGCAGAAGCTTCCCCATTACTTGACTGAGACCTTAACCGGTCTCCAACTTTCTACCTTTTCTTTGAAAATAAGAATGCACAGTCCACACTGTTGATGCAGCTTCAGTTTTCATTTACAGGACCTTCTTCCTTTTCCCCCTGAAGCCTGTGGTTGATCCACAAAGAGACTTTGGTTGCCTTCTTTTCTAACTCCTCTCTGTCTCTGCTCAATAGTTTCATTTTTCTGGCCTTCAGAGGATGGGACATGATAAAGGAGGAGGTTACTCAATTCAAATGAAGTTCACCATGCTTCTCTTTCCCCAGGATGGGGCCTTGCAGCACAGATCAGTCAAGGACATTCTCATCACAAACCTACTTCTCCTAAACTCTGGGTCCTGCGATAGTGTTTCTCTGAGTGATTCAAGCCAGGAAGACTAGTTTTAACTTGCATTCTTTGAATTTTGTGTGGAATGTTTCTTGAAATTAATATACATGAGCATTAATTTTGGGTGTTTGAGCTAGTTCCTCAAATAAAATTCCTGCAACAAGAACTGTCTTTCGTGAGTGTTAGCATGCAGTAAAGACTGTAGGTTTTGGAGTTTATTGTTTTTCTTTTTTCCTTTTCTTTCTCTTTTTGAAGCAGTGTCTCATGTAGCCCAGATTGGCTCAAACTCATTTCTTAGCTGAGACTGACCTTGACTCTGGATCCACCTGCCTCAACCTCCTGAGTTCTGGGATTACTGGCCTGGGCTACCATGCATGGCTTGGGAGTTTATTGTTTCTCTGCTTCAGGGTTGAAACTACATTTGGCCAGGCAAGGTGGTGCAAGCCTTTAATCCCAGCACTCGGGAGGCAGAAGCAGGCAGATCTCTGTGAGTTTCAGGCCAGCCTGGTCTACATAGTGCATTCCAGGATGGCTGGGGCTACAGGGAAACTCTGTCTCAAAAAGACCAAAAAAGAAAGAAGGAAAGAGAGGAAAGAGAGGAAAGAGAGGGGAAAGAGAGGGGAAAGAGAGGGGAAAGAGAGGGGAAAGAGAGGGGAAAGAGAAGCTACATTTTAAACATCCTGCTATATATGTACTGAGAGACTTAATGATGTTCAACAAAATGCCCGTTCAGCACTCTACCCCAGAAGCTGTTCCCAGAGCATTCTCTATATTGCTTAATTTCTCAGGAATCCTATGAATTATATATTATCATGATCTTCATTTTTCAGATAAAGATACCAGGTCAAAGCAAAGACTAAACAATTTAGGACTGAGGAGATGGGCTCAACTGGTAAACTGCTTGCAGAACATGCAAGAGGACCTGAGTCAGGACCCAACACTCATGGAAAAGCTGGGTGCAGTGGCATGTCCCTGCAATCTAATGATGGGGGGGTGGAGACAGGATCGCTAGGTTGCACTGGCTACCAGATCCTGCTGTACCAGCAAACAGGTTCAGTGTGGAGAGTGACATGTGCATACACAAACACATATACATATGTATACATGCATATAACACATATACAAAACAAAGCAACAGCAACAAAAACCAATCTGCTTAGTCACATCATATCTGACTCTGGCCCCCACTATGCCTGTCATGAACACAATGTGCTCATGAACACAGTAATTTCAGTTCTTTGAATTAGTCTAAGGAAGTAACTAAGCACACATACAAAATAGCTTACCTGTATTGTAGCTACAGTGGTTTTGAATAATTTGAAACAAATGGAATACAATATCAGGCATACATACATTTGCCTGATAACAGAAAATTGCTAAAGAGATGGGATGGTAATATGAATTTGTACGTTATCCATGTTTTTGAGATAGGGTCTTGCTGTGTGTCCTATTGTGATCTCAAACATGCCCCCGCCATCTCTCAGACTCACAACTACTGGGATTACAGGCTAAACTTGCACAGAAGAATGGAAATGAAAACCAGATACGATTTTCTTCCCATCAAAATGGAAAAAATGAAAAGCATCACTGGAAGATCACAACAAACCCTTCCTCCACGTTGGTAGAAGACTGCCTCCTTTTGATCTCTTTGCAAAGAATTTGAGAAAAATCTAAATTAGTTTCTATTTTAAAATGTGCAAGCTCTTTGACTATTTTATGAGAGTCTGTATTGTATAAACAAAAATTTAGAGGTAAAGCAAAATACAAGAAAAGTTGTTTTATAATAAAATGTACAACAGGGCTATATCTTATAAGAACAAACAAGAGTCTGCATTTATATAAAACTTTTTGTAAACATGGAGAAATGGATGACAACAAACCTGGATATTAATTTGACTGTGTAAGTGGTGAACATAAAGGTGTGTGTGTGTGTGTGTGTGCACGTGTGCAAGCACATTCATGTGCAAACATACAGGCTTTTGTACATCTTTGAGTTGTTTCACTGGTTTCAGGAAGGATTTAGAAATTAAATATTTTATTTAAAGAAAAGACATTAATTATACAAGCTATTGTTAAATGAAAAGAAAAACTCACACATTGTATACACAGGTTAGATTTTTAAAAAGCAATCTGAAATTATATGCATCTATGGCCACTCATGGGCATGTAAAGAATCCTAGAAGGTTAACATCCAAAACATTGCTGGGGCTGTAGCTCTGTGTTACAATGCTTGCCTAGCATGCATGAGGCCCTGAGTTCCAGCCTCAGCAGCATATTAAAAAACAAAAGGTTAAGACTATTTTAGGCTATGGGAGTTTTTTTTGAAATCTATTTTCTGAATATAAAATTCATAACAATGAACATAATTTATAAAGAAAAATGATATAAAAACAGAAGTCAAAGTGAGGAACTTGTTTTCAAGGGAAAATAAAGAATAAGGGAATTAGAATTGGGTGTGAAATAAGAAGAATGGAGAGGCTGACTGTGGTCCCAGCCTACAGCCCAGTGACCTCAAACAGGGCACAGTTAAGCACTTAAGTGCCTGAAAACGTTTTCTCCATTAGAGGGCAACATCCCCTGCGTCCTTAGCCAGCAATCTTGTCACAATACATGACCTAGAAAGATTATGGGAAGACCCAAAAAAAAAAAAAAAAAAAAAAGATTATGGGAAGAGATGCAATTCAGAGATTTCTTTTGTTTCACAAACGCTACATTTTCCATCTAAAATGCTCTGGTTTCGTTCAAAGAATGTTGATATGAAAAAGGGAAGATAAAGAATTTGAAACAGAAGAGGAACAAAAGAGGACCAATTCTGGAAGACTTGTAGAAGCAGGACATTAATGAAGTTCAGAGTTTGATGTGGAACAGCAGATCACAGAATCCTGCTGCAGGATGCCCTGCGCCCTGTGGAGCCTGTGGGCAGAAAGCCTTAGGATTAGGTCTGTTGGGAATCTTGGTGCTCTAGTTTCATTTAGGTCGCTGTGACAAAAAGCAAACTTGTGCATGGAGGGGGAGGGCCATTTCAGCTTATAGTTATAGGTTACAGTCCATCACTGAGGGAAGTCAAGTCAGGAGCTTGAATGGAGACCTGCTTGCTTTCCCATTCAGTATTGCCTTGGTCCACCAAGGAATTGACCTCACAGGTAAATAAGTACAGTAGGGACCTAAGGAGGGTGGCGCCTGCTGGCTGCCAGGCGGGCTTAAACCCAGCTAGCTAGCTTTTACAGTCCAAGACCATTTGCCCATATGGTACCACCCAATAGTGGCCTGGGCCTTCCTACAACAATTAACAACCCAGACAATCCACCTCCGCCCTCCACCAGATGGGCCCACAGACCGATCTGATCTAGAACATTCTTCAGTTGTGATTCTCTTCACAAAGGCAGCTGGCTTTGTCCCACCTGTCCCTTGCTGTTTGTAAACTGTATCAGGTAGGGACATTTGAGAGGAGTTTACAGTAGACAATGTATGCAGCATTCATGAAGCATCCATGAGGGAAGGTGGTATAGGTGAAATAAAATCTTTTCATTTCTTCTCACCTTGACAATACTCAAAGCAAAGCTGCACTTATGTAGTATCTCAGATCCAGTGTTTTCCCAAGATAAAGATAATACTTAGAGACAAGGAAATAGTCACGATAATATTAGAGAAATAATTTAAGATGTCTTGCCAGTTTAAATTAAGTCTAAAATGTCAAATTCTTATCAGACTGTATCATAACTCTGGAGCGGTGAGAGCCAAAGATCAGAATTCCTGCTATTTTTTTTGAGGATCCTACTTAGAGGACTCTAAGGCGAAGTAAGGAACAGATAGCAATTTATTTTTTACTGTCTGGGATGTCAATTGCATGGTTTTGGACGCCGTTGTTGTGGAGAATGTCAATAGTCCCTCATTGGTCCAGCAGGCTAGGAGGTGAGGAGTTGAGGGAGAGGCTATCCTGCTGCTTATTGTGGCTCTTAGTGATCCTATTTCCTGGAAGGCTGAGCTAATGATGAAATGGAATGCCTTTTACTTTTATGTCCTTTTTTGTCTGATGTTTTCAGTTGTTAACTCAAGGCTGAAAGGGAACAAAATAAAAACCTGACAATAAAAGCAGCAGGTAAAAACTCTCTTTGGTCTGTGCCAAACAGGGTGGAGACTTTTCACTTCTCAACACCACTTAGAGTGGGTACAATGGAAGAATTTTTTGCCTGGGTGCTGTGGAGAAATTCAAGACATGTAACCAAGAAATACTGGCTTCTGCACACACATAGTACACAGATGTACATGCAGGCAAAACACTCATACACATAAAATAAAAATAAATAAAACTGCTGTGTGGTGGCACATACTTTTATTTATTTATTTATTTATTTTTTGGTCTTTTCGAGACAGGGTCTCCCTGTAGCCCCAGCTGTCCTGGAACTCACTCTGTAGACCAGGCTGGCCTTAACTCACAAAGATCCACCTGCCTCTGCCTCCCAAGTGCTAGGATTAAAGGCATGTGCCACCATGCCTGGCGGCACATGCTTTTAATCTCAGCACTTGGGAGGCAGAGGGAGTTAGAGGTATGAAGCCAGACTGGTCTACATAGAGAGATCTATGCCAGTCAGAGCTATGTAGGGAGACCCTGTTTCAAACAAACAAAAATAAATAGGGCTGGAGAGATGGCTCAGCAGTTAGGAACACTGGCTACTCTTACAGAAGACTTGGGTTCAGTTCCCAGCACCCACATAATAGCTAATACCTGTCCCTTAACTCTAGTTCCAAGGGATCTGACATCCTCTTGATCTCTACAGGCATTACATGACATCAGTATACAAGTAGGCAATACACTCATACACATAAAATAAAAATAATAAAATGTTAAGTAAATAAATCTTTAAAGGAATACTTCCTGTTTTGTGGGGTTTCCCCCTCTCCTATTTTAGAGGACTAGATGTGTGTACTCCTTCAAGGAAGTCATTCCAGGCTACTCTCTGTAGTTCATCCTTGCCTAATCCTGGCCTGCTCTTCTGTACATAAACACTCTAATCTACTTCGGCCTGCAAAACCAGCCACTCGCTAACCCAACCAGAAAACTTGCCTTCATCCTGCAATTCCTTTGACTTCCTGTCTTGAAGTCTAAACTCGCTGGAAGTGTCATCTGGGTTTTTTCTGCATTGTTCTCCCCTCGGTCACCAGCTCTTCATCTTCCCTTTTGGTTCTTTTTCTTTGCTGGAATTCTTGTGCCTGGGCTTTCGTTTGTGCTCAGCTTTGGGCTCCGAGTTCTTTTCCCTATCCTAAGGAATCTGTTGTTTCTCAGGTTTTGCCCTCTGCCTCCTCTCTGGCTTTGCTTTACTAGAGTGGCATTTAATAATTTCTGGTACTATGCTAAGACCAGACACGGCATACCTAAAACACCACCTTTTAGAGCCATCTCTGTTTAGCGACAATAGCCAACATTTCCAAACCTCAACTGTGTCATACAAAAATGGGCATATAAATACCAGAGGTCCGACCTGCATTTCCAACTCTGATTCATTCATTGCAAATCCAATGTGATCAAAAGCAAAAGCACCAGCATCCCCCTCCCTCAACCTCTCCTTTTTGCAATAGTGACAGGAAGATTGCTTTAGAATAGACATAAGCTGAAAGCCTGGAATTACCCCTCTCCTCAATTCCTTTATTACGTCTAATAAAGCTACAAGCCCATCATTTGCCCATCAGAAATAATGCTGAAAAACTCGTTATATCTTACTGCCCCTCTCAGACTTCATTTCCCTTCTGGCAAATATTATCATAGCCTCTGCCCTTTCCTGTACATTCTACACTAAATTCCTTCACCATGTTGCCGGAGTAATCACCTGAAAATACCAACCTTCTCACATCTTGCCCATTGTAGAAGGCATTAGTGGCTCTCCATTGTTTACAGGCCAAAGTCCAACCGTCTGTAAGGCATGTCTGATTTTGTCCATCCCTGCTGCACAGCCTCATACTGACTCCTTCCCTCACCCAGGCACCTCTCATATGGGATAGTCCCTGCGTGGTCTCTGGGCTGTGGTTTATGCTGTGCCTTTTGTTTACAGTGCTTTCCTCCTTATCTTCCACATGCCAACATTCTCTTGGGTTGTAAAACATGTCTGAAAGTTCTCTTCTTCATAAGGCCCTATTTGAGCTCTTTCTCAGAAACAATAAAGCTTCCCCTTCTTTCATATACTGGATAGAATTTTGTCCCTTTTCTGTCTCAAGCCTTATCAGACTGCATTCTAGATGTTTGAGAGTTATTTGCTCATTGAGCAAGGACTGCTGCTCAGCCATAAAATCATCCTAATAGTTTATCACAGTCCTGTGGCCAGAGCTCAATGACTATGTGTGGCAAGGGCAAGAAGGTATGGCAAGCCAGGTGCATGCTTCCTGGTCAGGGCTGCTATAGCGAGACTAGCCTTATATTGAAGCAGTAGCCGATCTTGCACCTCCTAGTTCTCAAAATATTCATCACTCTAATCGTAAATCCTGTGACCTTTGGTCTAGAGTGTCCCATGTGAAAAAATCCACACGGGGGCAGCAGAGTCACTCCACAACTCTACCCAAGGCCCCAGGCTCTGGCCAGATTTCTCATCTTTATCATTCATTTATAGCCCAAACTGCAGACCCAGCTTCTCTCTATGAGGCTCAAACTCAAGGTTCCATTTCTCCTAGCGTACCTTCTGGGCTGGAGAAGGGTTTCATGATAAGGTGACTGAGACAAATAAAAATCACGTGTGAAGATTAATCATAAATTGTTTGCTTCTGAACATGGGAGTGGGTTTAAATCTCTTATTGGGGTCCTCCTGAAAACAAAGAAACTACCAAGGAAGGAGCACCACCATACACAAAAATGGGCAATGCGTTTTCCTGATGGTCCCAAGGGATTTATGCTAATTAAAGACAGGGAGAAGTTCTCCCTAGTGTAGTGTCAGCATTGAGCAGCAACAGGAGCCTAACTCTTCTGAAAGCATTTCTCTCTGATCCTACTTCAAGAGCAGGTGGCCGGAAACGCAGCAGTACGCTTTGCCTTCCCACTTGTTTTCAGTAATGCCTCGTTAGTTGGTGAAAGATTCTCAACTGAGATTTTTCTTGTGTTCTGTCTTTGAAAGTGTATGTTATAAGCAGGTTCAACTTTCAGATTCTCTGAAGAAAATTCTTTCCTAGGAAAGGTAAGAGGTTAAAGAAGATGTAGCTAAAATTAGTTTCATTTGGGGCTCTGCAGAAGCTATGGTGGTATGGGCAATAGATGGAGCAGTAATTTAACAGATACCTTCAGAAATGAGCTCTTCACTGTGATTTAAAAGCACTCTCCATGAATCTTATTTTATAATTATGGCCTGATTCTTAGGGGGCACTTTATAGCTGAGCATCTCCAAGTTTCATTCCTCAGGTGAGCCTTCTGCTTAACTGTGTTCCAATCTGATGCATGCTCTGAACCCTCACCTACCGTTTATTTGCTGATGACTATTTAATTACACCTGCCAGGCTTCAGAAATCTCAATGATTAAGAATGATAATACTTTGTTCTATTAATCTGCCTGGATTCCTTTTCATTTAAGGAAATCAAAATGTTTCTTGTTCATTCTCAATATACATACAGGAACTTGGTAGTAAATCTCGGAAAGAAATGGGGTTATAATGATGGCAATTGACAACCCGGGAGTGGCAATTAGGGTGAACACTGGCCGATATGGTGGCTTGTGTTGCTTAGTTAAGGTTTACTTGGACCATAAGCCTAAACTCCCGTCTATTACGACGGGGCTCACCTGATCCTTGCTCATGTCTGTCTTCCTATGTTGAGGAGTTACTTTACTCTACCACCCCCACCCAAGCATAAAGAGCTAGAGTAAAGTTTACCTACAAATTTCTAATTAATTATAAGATCATCATGTTTTTACCAAACTGCAGCACCCAGCAGGACTTTCAGAGGAATGGGTGAACCAGGCCATCAGGACTGAATGTTATACTTGCAGCTTTTCCTAAGAAAGTCTTCACTGTACTGAGACTGTATGTTCTGCTGAAATGGAAGGAAATGGAGGAAGTTTAAGAAAAACAGTGGTGGTCTAGAGTCTAATCCTGACATCAATTTCTATGTAGTTAGCAGCAAATTTCTTTTCTTTAATAAATAATGGTCGGGGGCTGGAGAGACGGCTTAGCGGTTAAGAGCACTGACCGCTCTTGCAGAGGATCCGGGTTTGATCCCCAGCACCCACATGGTGGCTGAGAACCGTCTTTAACTCCAGTTCCAGGGGAATCCAACACCCTCTTCTGACCTCCGCAGCATTGCATGACACAGGTGCACCGACCTACATGCAGACAGTACATTCATACACATACAAAAATAAATAAAAATTAAAAAAAATAACGGTCATAAAATTTGACTGAATTGATTGTGGATTTGGAAAATGGGAGGGTGGTGGTAAGGTTAAGGCGAATGCATGCCTCACCATGGTTGGTCAGATGAAGTATGGACCTTCTAATCGAGATAAACATTAGGAGATGAGGACTATAGAGAAGTAAATGTGTTGTCTAAAAACAGAGAACTCAAAGTAGTGTACGTGGGCACAAGCTGTTTGTAATATTTGTTCTGTGATACTTGGAGGTAATTGGATCTACATATAAAGTATGGCACCAATCTGATTAGAGGTAGTCTGAGGATAGTTTGTATTTGGGGGACACTTTGTTCTATTTTCAGTGCCCTGGAGGACTTCCGGAGTTGTTCAGCTAAATTGAGGCTGTGTCTTTCTAATTACCACTTTACCATCCCAACCCCATTACTGCCTCTGAATGATGGCTTTGCTCATTTTTCACTTAAGGGTAATGAACTGCTTTCTTAATCTAGTTCCATCATTCAACTTTGTCCCAAGGAGGTTCTTTATAGACAATTTCCATTTTAATCAGAAGTGAATGGGACTATTGCCTTTAAAGTGGACCAACTGTGGGTTTACTGGGAATTTTATCAACTTTGATCTTTATCCAATTTAACTTTCTGCCAGAGCTTCCAGTAAAGTTCTTTCAAGCCTGAAGAAAGCAGAACTCACAGTGAAGCAATTCTCTTGAACTCCCGAGGGAAGGGATGGGGGGAGCCGGTTTAGAGGTAGGAGAAGCAAATGTGGAACATAGACTAAAATCTGGTCTCAAATCTAGGTAGCAGTGGGGAGCTGGGAATATTCTTCTGGAAGAGTCTGAAACCAGTTCTCAACAACTCTTTGTGGTTAGCAAGGTAATAGTGAACAAATACATCCTTTCCAGGGTTACAGTCTAACCCCCTGATGCCAGCCTGACTGAATATGATTGGCATGGGGATAGACCTGGGCAGTGCCCCACTCTGCAGCATCTATGGTGATATTGACATTGGGATGGGTGTGGTGGGAAGCACCTTCTGCTGCCCAGCTTGTGCTGACGACAGCACAGGCTTTGCTCTTATCGCTTCCAGATTGCTTCTCTGTCCTTGGAAGGGGAGCAGTTCGGATGCCTGCAGACCCTTCTGTGCTTATAGAATGCTTCATGCTCTCTGTCCAGGAGACCTTGCCCTTCCAGGCCTCTAGGCTATCTTCTTCTTCTTCTTCTTCTTCTTCTTCTTCTTCTTCTTCTTCTTCTTCTTCTTCTTCTTCTTCTTCTTCTCCTTCTTCTTCTTCTTCTTCTTCTTCTTCTTCTTCTTCTTCTTCTTCTTCTTCTTCTTCTTCTTCTTCTTCTTCTTCTTCTTCTTCTTCCACGCCTCTCCAGCATCTAGGCCATCTTCTACAGCTGGACTTCTTTTCCAGCTCTCTTCTTGGATATCCAAACTTCTCCAAGCTTCTCATTTGCTTCTTTCCTTTCCTGTCAATATAGTAAATGTCACATATTTAAAGTGTAGAATTTAATAACTTTTGACATATGCATGCACCAAGAGAAATAATCACCTCAGTCAAGACAATGAACATTTCTTTCACCATGAAAGTTTCATGGTGCTTATAAAGCTCTCTGTAGTTTTGCTCATATTCCCAGGCAACCACATTATCATAGATTGATTTTCATTTCCTAGGGATTTGTTTCAATGAAAGTATTTCTTTTGTCCTCTGGTATCTTTCACTCAGCATCAACATTTCGAGATTCATCTATACTGTTAAATTTATCAAGGGTCTGTTCCTTTTTTACTGCTGAGGAGTAATCCATTTATATGGACATACCACAATTTATTATACTTATTTGTTGACCAATCATTCCCTTTGCTCTATAAGTTCATAGTATTAAAAGCTGGAAGGGCTTACACCATAGAGCATTTAACATAATAAAATCATTGTACAGATGAACTGACTGAAGCCAGAGCATTGGTCAAAATTTTGCTTGGTGATTACTTAAATTTTAGATTCATGCCTCTTCTTATCATTGGATTCTGGTGATGGGATGGGCCCTAGGGCTCTGGAATTGTAACAACAACTTCTGATAATTCTAATATAAATATATGGTCTATTATATGTAAGAGATGGAAGCAAGTAATTTTTTTTGACAGCCTTGCTATGTAGTCCAGGCTGCCTAAGCCTCCTCACTGCTGAGATTATAGGCGAGTGCCAGTATGCCCCCTTCCCCAAATAATTCAAACTATTAGTTCAAGGTCATAGAAAGCTAGGATCAAGGGATGGATGTAGATATTGTTTTTGATCTTTAAGTCCAGAATTCCTTTTGCTACATCATGTTGACATCTATAATATTGACATGACACATAGTAACCTAACATCTGGTAACAGGAATCACTGTATCTTCTAAGGAAAAGAGACTGATTCAGCACTGGGATTCTGAGCTATACTTCTGTGCTTCTGGAAAAGAAACCCAAGTCCTTCCCTCTCTCCCTATCTCCTTCCTTCCTTCCTTCCTTCCTTCCTTCCTTCCTTCCTTCCTTCCTTCCTTTCTCTCTCTCTCTCTCTCTCTTTCTTTCTTTCTTCCTTTCTCTCTCTCTCTCTTTCTTTCTTTCTTTCTTTCTTTCTTTCTTTCTTTCTTTCTTTCTTTCTTTCTTTCTTTCTTTCTCTACCAAAGTATCAGTATGAAAAGCAACACGTTAAGACAGTCTTCTTGTGAGAGGATGATTTTAGTTTAACAAATAGATAGCCAGGTCTCCCTAGAGAAGTCTCTTGACCTCATTGCTTTATTTATTTATTTATTTATTTATTTATTTATTTATTTATTTATTCATAATTTTTGTATTTTTGAGACAGGGTCTCCCTTTAGTCCCAGCTGGCCTAGAGCTCGCTCTGTAGAGGGAGAACTCTGTAGAGTTCAAGGCTGGCCTTGAACTCACAGAGATCCACCTGCCTCTGCCTCCCGAGTTCTGGGATTAAACTCCTGGCCAACTTCATTGCATTTAGATAGAGCCTTGTCTATGAGAAGTCAGTGTTGTCACTAACTGACTTCTTGTCCTTAATTTTATGACTCAATACTTTCTCTCGAGGACCTTGAATTTTAGATATACCTGGAGCTAGGCAGAACATACAAAGGCAAGGACACCGACGATATAAAAAGCTGAAGGATCTCTGACTTGTAGGAACAACAACCACCACAAATGCTATTCTGATGACCTTCTCCCCACCTCCCCAATCTCTTTTCCTTGGATATTTGTGGAGGAAGCCACCGTGAAGCCGAACTTGGCCTGTTTCCCCTTCTGTTATAATTTCAGTGGTGTTTGGGTTGCCTTCCTCCAAACTGAGAATTGGGACTCGAAAAGGCTGGAACTCCAGCTGACACCTGCTTGTCTAGAGTGCTGCATCTAGAATGTACAGAGCAAGGTGTTCAATGACAAGACTGTGAGAGGCCAAGCCTACAGAGCCCTTGAAAGAAAGGGGAGCATTGCTCCAGTTCATACTGACAGAGAAAGAATGAATTCCTTTGGCTAATTTTGGCATTTTTCTAAGAATTCTTTCATGAGGAATTGGGGAATTCAAATGTGCTTGCGACTTTGAAGACCTAGAAGGAAAGTGAGCTTTTGTCTTAGTGGATGAGATGAAATGAAACCTCAGGTTTCCTTGGGCATGGTTGTGGGAGGTACGCTCTCCCAGGCCTCCCAGATTCCCAGTAATAGTAACTGGGTATGGGGGCTCCAGTGCTCTCTTTATTAGACCTTTACTGTCAGTACAGCATCTCGAGCATCCTCTGCCATCTACATTTACATTTTAACATTAATTGTGGCATGAAGGGCTTTGTCTTTGAGTCACAGGCTTGGTAATGAGACAGAAGATTAGTAATTAGAAGGTCTAATCTGTGTTCACCTACTTAGTGCTTGTGGGCCTTTAGGCAAGTCATTTAAACTTTATGAGTCTATTTCCTCATCCGTAAAATGGTAATGATAATAATAATATGCGTACTTGTGAGTGGCTGTAGGGATTAGAGACAATATCAATAAAGTGCTCAGTCCATTACTGGTAAAGGGATGGGAATGTACAGATGTCAGGGTTTGCAGGGGATGGAAACCTTTGGACTTTTCCTATGGACAGTGTTTTCTAGTACAACTAAACTTGGGTCATCAGGTTGGAGTGAGGTAGGTAGCTGCCTCCTGAACTGGAGTGGCCCTGTGTTTTGAGCTTTCATGCTATGCGTCTGCCTCACTGATCATTTGTCCATTATAATCATGAAGCTTGAGCCTTTGGAGCCTTTACAAGAGTCATAAACCTAACTGGTTGGGTGTTGAATTGAGAAGGGACTCTGGCATATTTGTGAGCTGGATATTTAAGTGTCGCTGTATTCTACACACAATTATGAAACACCTATATACACAGGATAACAAATGATTTCATAAGAGCGTGACAAGGAAATTAATCTCATTGCTCTATGGTAACAAGGCTATGGCAATACAATTTTCCTTTGCAAAAGTGTGTATCTGTGTTTATGCATATATACATGGTCCTTGATGGCTTATTTCTATTCCCAACCCAAAATAAGTACAATAAACACTGTCTTTTACAATCCAGTTTGTTATTTCTTGCCTGTGTTATGACAGAAACACTCCTCGAGATTTCTTTTCCCGGGTAATGAAGAAGCCGTGACAGACATTAACAGAAGAGGCTTCAAGTGGAAAGTTCCTCAGATTTTCTCACCACATCCCTCCAAATTTGATCTGCTGTGATGTGTTTAGTCTTATTATTATAGTGTTGGAGTGGAGAAGTATCATTTTGAGAAAGAAGAGATGAAGTGCTGGAATCTAAAAATGAGAAAACAGCTGTCAAGGCACATTCAGAAGAAGTGTTCCAACGCTTGGGGAAGGTTTAAAGAGTTCAGTCTTGGCATTGTTACCTATAATCAGTAATTAGCAACTCATTGATATGGCATTTGTTAAATTCCTCCATTATAGGTAAGGACTATTGAAACCGTATTAAGCCAGTGAGGAAATATTCTGCTGGGTTCACTGTAGAATGAATTTCAGTCTCTGGGAGGGGGTAGTTTGCCTGAAACCAAATGGTTCTTGGCAATCAATAATCTCATTAGACCCAGGAGACTAGATCCCCAGGCTGAGCAGAGTGGTACAGTTACTAGAATTTCTGCCCATAGGCACCCACCTTAGTGGAGAGATAAAAAAAAAATTGCAATGTTTAAATTCAGAAGAATTTAGAAGTCATCCTCCAGGGGCTGGAGCAACCTATCTGTCTTAGAGCTGACATCACTTCTGTCCCTGCCCTGAAGCTTTTGCTGAAGTCCCCTTCTATCAGCCAGGCTAGGGTTAAACTGCTTAGTTTTACTAAGCATTCCTGCCATAGGAGAAGAGAGAAGGGAGAAAGCTTTAGGTTTACAGGAGGCCTATGCTTCCCAGCATACAGCTTCACTATCAGAAATGTGTAGCAAGAAAAGAGGAAACCTGTTTCCTTTCTTCAGAGAGGAATATTTGGTTTCTCAAGCTCAGGTAAAGTTAAACTATGTGTACTGCTCATGGCATAACCAACTGTTTAACTGACCATAGCGACCTAGTGACCAGGCCTGTAGAAGATCTAGGAAGGGATGAATTCTCAGTCCCCAGTTCGCATAGGTGATGAGATCACAGTGGCCAGTACCTGTAGTGGGGATGTCAGAGGAGATACATGTCATTTAGTTCTGGACACTGTGTTTAAGGTGGGGGCTCAGAGGAAACAGATGATGTTGCCACTTTGTTTCGTACTACTAACTCAGCCTTGAGATTGCTGATAATGCTGTCATTGTTATTCAATTAAGACTCATGAAAACAGATAAAATTCTAAGCTGTTTCTGAGTTAGGCCTTGGATTATTATAACATCTTTATAAAAAATGTACCTTAAAATGCTTCAGGATAAACACTGTGATGTATGAACAAAATTATTTTTTCATTTACATCCTAGCAGCAGTTAGTGTTGAAGTGTCATGATCAGAAATATACACTCCAGGCATGATTGCTAAGCACTTCAAATTTTTCTATGGAAATCTGCACATGAGGATTTGTTAATTAGTATAAGAGATGTAAAAATAACATTTCATTAATGAATGAGTGTCAAGTCCCACCAGCCTTGCACGAAAACTACTTATGGGAATCTGACAAGTTCAGCCACACAGTTCCTTGGAGGAAATCCTTGGGTTGCACACTTTACAGAGCATCTCTTCTGGTCAGAATGTTGCCTGGTGACCACTGCCTTGGAGCACACCTTTTATGCAAAGTACTCTTGTTGGTATTGCTGAGGACAGAGTATGGAACTTTCCAAAACTTACAAATGTGATGAGCTAAAGTTGTGTCTGATTTCTGATACATATGTGAATATTTACCAGATCTGGCCCAAGACCCAGGAAGATAACTTGAGCTGAGGTAGGCTCACCCACCTCCAATCCTACTCTTGTTTACCCAATGCTTACCCTCTACCAGAGATGGGCTCAGTGATCTTTTTGTCCTTAAGCTGAGGTCAGTGGCTTGCCTGAAACCAGGTGTTGTATATGGAAGTGAATGAAGGGATCAGATCTTTTGAAAGAAATTCTCCCAATTAAAAATGCATGTACTGCAGTGGACCAGAGTGCTGTTCACACAGGAGGCTCAATGATGAATAAAGAGTGTCTGTCATACACACAGGTACCTGGATGAGGGGGAGACAGCCTTGTCCTTTTGAAATTTTGAACTTTATAATGATCAAAAATTGAGGGCTAAGGACCAGCGAGATGGCTCAGTGGGTAAAGGCACTAGCTGTCAAGCCTGGGACCAGAGTTTGATCCCTGGAACCCATATGCTGGAAGGAGAAAACTGACTCCCAATAGTTGTCCTGTGGCCTTGACATTTGTTTTATGGTACAAATGCACATGCACATGTGCAAAATAAGTAATAGAAATTGAGGACTGAATTATGATTATTTGATATTTGCTTCTGATACTGCTGTTGCTGATGATGCTTATGAAATTATAATTCAAGCAACAGTTATTACTAGAAAAATAATACCCTCCATAATTCTTTGTGATTTGGAACCCTTCAATAATATTTCATAGGTCTAGAAACTACAAAAGGGATGTTTTTTAATAATTTAACCATGCTGGTGGTTCTATATATTGTTAACTCAACAATAGGCCTCTATATTTTATTGCAACAAAATGAAGCAATTTATAGGAGAAAGACCAATGGCAGAAGGATGAATGTAAACATTTTATGTTCCTAAGATTAAAATTTACATATCAAAAGTAAAACAGCCTTTCAAAAATGAGGGAAATACATACGTTTAGGGAAGAATGTGAAATATTGGCTGCCCACTTCTTGTTTGTTTGTTTTCTTTGGTATTTTTGAGACAGGGTCTCCCTTTAATCGCAGAGTCTGTCCTTGTCACTCAAACCACACCGATCTAGTTGTGCAGTGTGTAGCTTTACACTGAGCAGAACTTACTCCCTTTGGGCTTGATGGGTTCTAGGCCTACCACCTGAAGATGTAGAAATGCCTCTTCTTTGTTCTGATAGTTTTCAGTTGCCATCTCCCTTTCCTGTCTTAAGTAAATGGCTAATTAGGGACAATTATAAGAATTCAGGTGTGGGCTGGCAGGGATATTCCGGGCCGTTTGACACGAGCCTTAGCTAGACTGCTGAGTGGAGCAACCTCTCAGCCTGAAGGAGAGTCTCTGACATGGATTTGTTTGTCCTCATCTCATTTTGTTTGATCAAAAGATTTAGGAATAAAGGATTTTAATGGTATTTTCTAATGCTTTATTTTCAAGGGGAAGCTGAATAAAGCCTGATGGTCATGATTTGTAACACAATGTTTAAATGGTGATTTTAATTTCTTATTTGCTCAAACTATAGCCTTAGTTTTATGATGCAAAAAGAATGAAGCCTGTGCAAATAAGAAGTTGATATCATGTCTTGGTGAGACTTAAACAACGGTAGCTATTGAATACTGAATATTTTATTTTCAGAATCACAGAGAGGCTAACAGGTATAACCTGTACAAGAATTAACCTAGTCAACATAGGGGTTCAGGGCCCCCCAGTTGTAACTGAGGAGCTATAGACAGTTGGTAGCTTCTGGGGAGAGTCAGTTTCAGTTTACTTCCAGGATATGGCCCCTGGTAGATTGACCCGACTCCAGAGGTTGGCCCATGGCCAACACAAATGGGATTCAGTAGGTTATAATAAAAAGGAAGGAATAACGAAAGAAAAAAGGGAAAGAAGATGTGAAATTGGTGGTGTAGAGAGGTAGGAGATATATCCAGTTTATGTTTGTTATAAATGAGGAAGGGCATGGTGGTATACATCTTTAATACCAGCACTCAGGATGCAGAGACAGGCAGATCTCTGATTCCAACCAATGCCTGGTCTGTGTTCCAGGCCAGCCGGGGCTATAGGGAGACCTTAATGTGTATTTGCTGAGTATTTGCCTAGGCATTCCTGTTTTGGCACATGCAAGGTATAAGGATCTCAGGGGTTCACATTTGGAAAATTTTAGTCATTTCTACTAAAAATGTAGGCAAATCTTGCCACTATAATAAAACTTTCATTCAAAGACCCTTCAGAGTACACACAAAGGGTGGAGAGCTGACATTGTCAGGCTTACAGAACATTCTCTATGACAGCTTTTGTGGCTTCTTCCCTGTGTGCATGGCAGAATTCCACCTGTGTTAGTTAGCTTTCTGTCACTGTGACAGAATATGTATGAGAAACAATATAAAAAGAGGACAGGCTTATTTGGGCTGATGGTTTCAGTCCAAGGTGGGCTGGGCCCACTGCTTTTCAGTTTGACGCAAAGCAAAACACCACTGTGGTGAGAGTGTGTGGCAGAGAAAGCCCTCTACCTTTTGGTTGTCAGGAAACAGAGAGAGGAAGTGGTTTGGGATTCCAGTATCTGCTTCAAAGTCATGCCCCCAGTGACCTATTTGCTCCAACGAGACTTTCCCTCCTAAAGTTCCTGTCACCACCTACTACCTCCACCAGCTAGTAGCCTTTAACACAGAAACCTCTGGGGGAATTTCCCAGTCCAACCACGACACTACCAGAGACTACATTTTACCATTACATCTGGTAGCAAGGATTTGAGAGATAAAACCTAAGGTTCTGACTTACATCTAGTTACTGAGGATGTGTAATTGGATTTATTGTTCAAAACCACCATGTCAGGAGTCCACTTGCCCATCCTTTGACTTTGCGATGGCTACAGGACATTCTTTGGCCAGCACGACTTAGTGTTCATGACACAGACGGGCCTGGAATGTGCTTGTTCATAGAAGCTTCCCCTCTTAATCTCTGCTAAGACCATGATAGAGATACATTGTATGTAACCCTCAAATAACATGGAACAGACCAGGGCCCAACCTGATAGTGGAGGTTTTATTTTTTTTTTCCTAGGCAGCAGTGGCTGATGGACACACTATCGATGTTTTCACCTTTAACACCTGATACAATGAGTGCTCAAATCAGATTAGGTTACTTAGCACTTTATCAATAAGCTTTTTAAAATTCTTACAGCTAATCTGAGAGGAAAGTTCCCCTTCATCTACTACATAGATCGATCAATCAATGCTGAGAGAGAAAAGCAACTTGGCCTAAATCACAGAACAGAGAGGAACAGAATCTGAGTTAGCTCTAACCAGTGTATATAGAGCCCCGCCTACTTCCACTCTACTGACCAACTCAGTTGAATGGAACCTTAGCTAAAGCTGTACCCACGCCCTCAGTAAGAGAGACCAGAAGCAAACCATAGTCCAGTATATTCAGGCATTCAACATGTGTTTGAAGAATACTGTGCATGGGCTGGAGAGATCGCCTAGCAGTTAAGAGTGCCGACTGCTCTTGCAGAGGACCCGGGTTGGATCCCCAGCATCCACATGGTGGCTGAGAATCGTCTTTAATTCCAGTTCCAGGAGAATCCGACGCCCTCTTCTGACCTCCGCGGCATTGCACGACATGGGTACACAAACCTACATGCAGACAGTACATTCATACACATACAAGAATAAAAAAAATAAAAATAAAAAAAGAATACTGTGCATCAGTGCATTCTGAGATATCCTAGGGATGTTGTGATTGGTATGATAGGCCTGGTCACAGACAGGGCTTATGCTTTTATTATGGATGTATTCGTTATAGACATGCTTCAATTTTGTTTGACCTCATCTTACTCTGTATATATAAACAACCCCAGACAAAGAAAATTTATCTTTGAATGCTTGTCTTCACTGACAACTCCTGGAATGCCAGTAGTCACTCCCTTTAGAAATGCATTCGGTCAGGACTAGAGAGCTGGTTCAGTGGTTGAGAGCATTTCCTGCTCTTGAGACTTAACAACCCCCTATAACTCAAGCTCAAGGGTATCCAACACCCTCTTCTAACCTCTATAGGCACACCCCCCCAACGTACATACACACATGGCAAACGTTCATACAGGTACAGACCTGTGAATTAGTTGCTATTCTGTTGCTGTGCTAGCCATGACCCAAAGCAAGATGAAGAAGGGAAAGGTTATTTTGCCTCAGGATTCCAGAGGGGGAGTCTGAAACAGCAAAGGGATGACAGAAGGCGCTGGAGCAGGAAGCCAGGCAATGGTACACAAGTAGGAAGCAGGCAGAGTAAGCAGGAAGTGGGGCGAGGCTGTAAACCTTAAGTCCACCCCAATGATGTATTTCCTCCAGCAAGGATACACCTCCTGAAGGTTGTTCCATCACCTCCCAATGATGCCATCAATTTGGGACCAAGTGTTCAATACAAGAGCCTAGAGGGGACATTTCTCATTCAAACTACCACACAAACACATATTCACACATACACATAAGTTTAAAAAATAAATACTAAAAAAAGAAATGCATTCAACTACTAAATAAATCTAAGCTGTTCTCTCATAGAGTGTGTCACTCACTATGTTATAGGTCAGAGTTTGGAAAGAGCAAAATTACTCTTATTCTTTTCCAGGGGGAAAAAGCAATGGGATAATATAATTCTTATTAATAAACATTATTAATAATACCCAGACCATTTCTGAATTTTGGAATAAAAGTAATTAATCTACTGAAAGAATGGCAAAGCAGAAAAGATTACAAATTATAATTAAGGAACGGGAATGACATCTGGTATCAGAGGCGTCTTAGCAGACTACCCGAGCAGTACACTAAACAAAGTGAATTATTTCTCCCATAATAACAGTATTTACTGTAATACAATGGCAAACTAGAAATCTAATTGCAACTTGTCAAGGATTAAAAAAAAACATGGTTATAATGTAAAAATATGGGAAGAATAGATAAGATCTGCATTTTTAAAAAGAGAATGGTAACCCTACTATATGGTTCAATTTTCAGATATCAGGATTTAATATAATAAGAAAAGGCAGAGAAAATGAAAATTGGGGAGCTGTTGAATAGGTGCTTTAAGAAGGGGATTTGCAATCGAATGGAAACAGGCTGATTTTGATTACATTTTAATGTGAGATAAAGTAAAGATGGTGTAAATCCAAAGTAAAACATAATTATAAGTTTCTTCATAATCCCTGGAAAAATATTAAAGATTAGATCTCAGAATTGTACCAGGAGCTCCAGACAACTTCTACCATTCACTGCGCATTAGCCATTGTCAGAAAACAGATAAAAATGTGTTCATAAATGGAAATAATCATGAAGGTGTTTAATAAGATATCTGGAACTTAAAGTTTGCTTTTCTCTTTCTGAAATAGGAAAAAAAATCATAAACAAACTCACAATAGAAAATAATCATATAAACACCAGGGTAGGAGTGTGGAGATGGAAGATGAATTCACTCCTACAAAGAAAACAAAATATTAAGGGGAAAACTACTTTTTCTCCTAAGAAGCAGGGATGCACCAAGCTATGCAAAATCCCTTGATTTCTTTTCAGTGTCTGTTGTGAATATTGACTAACTCTCATGGGACACATTTTGATGAGAACACTGACAATGAATCACTGTGGTTAATGGATCAAAAACTCAGACTAGCAGTCTTATCTTCACAATGGCTGAAAAAGATGGGCATTATTCATTATAATATGGGAATGACTCTGAAGGGTGAACTGAGAAGTCAAGAGGTCTTCAATTAAATATCATTATAGACAGTTTACTGATGCACAGGTGAGAATAATAGCTTCATTTCAGGTAAGTATCTGATATTTGGGAATACTTGATTATGAAGAGTCTGAAGATGACCATGTAACTCTTCATAGAAGCTGCTCAAAACATGGTTCCCCTCCCCTGTGTGTGCTCAGTCACCAGCAATGTGGGAAGGCTGGAATTCTGATGTCTTTTTTTACCGTGTTTTAACACAGAAGTCAGTGGCCATACAAAGAAGCTCTTAAAAAAACACAATGATCTATAAACACCACCAGCCAGCTCTTGGTTGAGATGTAGCAATGGGATAATATAATTGCTTTTCTCTTTCTGAAATATGTTATATATTGCAAGGGGGGGCAAGAGGAGATATTATTTAGAACTCTTAGAAACAAGGTTTTCTTTTTGCAAATGAAATTAAAACAATAAAAACATACACAGAAGGCATTGGTAGAAAAATATAAATAAAAATTGGATTCTTAAAGCAGTGTCATCTCTGTAGAAATTGTTAGCCTTATCTATCTCAGAGTACCTTTCTGTAATATGTAATTAAATAATGATATTAATGATTTCCATTTTAGTATATAGTACATACATACATTATTATGTCATTCCCTGAATTCATTATTAGAGATATTGACAATTGAGGTGGTTGGAGTGCTAGAAGATACAGATATGGTTATGAATATATAATGCTTGAAAAGAATGCATATTTTGTTTATGATTATAATAATATAATATTGTAAGCAGTTTGGATACAAATCATAAGGAGGAAAACTGTACAAATCTATAATCCTCACATGCAGGTTATAGATAATATTATTTTGTATATTTCTTTCCAGAATTTTACTGTCTTTTAAAATTATATGATGTGCAAATTTGCATTCAATTTTTAATTATTTTATTTTATTTTTTTAGTGGATTTATTATTTTAATCTGTACTTAAAGCCATAGTAATAATATCCATTCACAACTATATTATTGGTATTTTTTAGGTCCAAGAAACTAACCATTAAGAGCCAATTTATTGGGATTGGGGATTTGGTAGACTGCTTGGCTAGCAAGTGCAAGGCCCAGGATTTGTTCCTTGGGTGAAAAAAAAAAGCAAGAACCAATTTCTATAAGTACTTGAATGTTATTTATGGGAAAAGGATATGTTTCATCTCATGGTTTTAAGAGCTTGGCTCCTGGATGGATAGACATGAGAAAGGCTAAGTCTTTATTGGATTCTTTGATTGATCTCTTGGTGGTAACCTCAAACCTGAACTAACAGGATGAGCTTTGTGACCTGGTGAAAGTACCAGATAATAACCAGCAAATCATAAGGGCTCTACAGATATTTGCTGAATGAATGAATGAATGAATGAATAACTAATTCCTTTATCAGTATGTCTTATGAGTTCAGACTATGAGAGACTGATATTCAGTCTGAACAGGGAGCAAATCAGTGTTTATGAAATTTGCATCAAAAGAAGGGGTGCAGGGAGCTTAAAGGGGGATGCTTAAAATAGAAATTATTGAGACCCTACTCCAGACCTACTGAACTGCAGAGCCCCTATACTTAGAGACACGGGAATCTACATTAAAAATTTTTTTTTAATTAATTTTATTTATTTCTGTATGTGTATGAATGTAATGTCTGCATGCAAGTCTGTGCACCTGTGTCGTGCAACTCCGTGGAGGTCAGAAGAGGGTCTCATATTCCCCTGGAACTGGAGTTCTCTTGGAATTGGAGACCACTCCCAGCACACGCACTGGCAAGGAGGCTTCTGCACGGTAAACTTTGAGAACCTGGGCATGCACACTGGCTGTTCCAGCTGAAACTTCTGCACAGTATATGACCTTGGAGGAGATTGAAGCTGGGGCAGAATTTTTGGTCCCTCCTTTGAGAGCAGCTGCAGCAAATGCGCTTGTCTCTGGCGACACCATCAAAACCTCCTTCCTGGAGGATGGATAAGCTTGTCCCTCCTTCCTTCTTGGTCTTCACCTATCATGGTGTGTCAGAAGCAGCTGGGGAAGCTGATGAACCTGAATTTGGATCTCTTCAGTCCCCTTATTTAACAAGCTCATTCTTTCTTTACAAGCAACAAGGAGCTGATGAGGCTTGAGGATTCATTCAGTGGAGCAAAGATGACAAAGTACCTAGATGAGTGACCCAACACACAGCAAGGACTTAGCTCTTCTCTTTTTTTCTGTTCTACCCTTGATACCAGTGAGTTGTCAGACCAGGAAAAGCACAGCTTTGAACCTGGATCACAGCACTGAAGTGTTCCCCAAAGTGAGGATTTCCTGGCTTAGCATTCAATTTTTTTTAAAAATATTGATCAATGACATTTTTTTCTATGGGAATAAAAATTTCAGAGTATCAATGTATTTTCTGTGCACCAGAACATTGCATTGGTAAATGGGTTTCATCTTTAGCATCTGGTTTATTTAGCTATTTGCTTTCCGATGACTTTCAATGACTTCAGAACACACAGTTCAGTGGTAGACACTAGCCATCTGCCAATCTCTTCTGGTTTTCCTTCTTAGTGTGGTGACAGAGCACATTTCTCAGCTTTCTTTGCAGGTCTCCATGCAGGAGTGATCTTTTCTTGTGGGAATGTGGGAAGAAGTGACAAAGTAGCACAAGATGCTTCCCAGGGCTGGCTCAAAACCATCTCTCAACAGATACTCAAATCTCTCCCCTTCTCTGCTGACTGTCAAGTTCAGGATGAGCCTGGAAGACATTAGTGGAAAATTCAGTCAGCATCTTTCAGTTACTGGTGAAGGATTATGGACCAGAATATTCCTGATTTCCCCTGTCCCTAATTACTATATGTATGAGAAATAATTACGTGTAGAAACTCTAGTATTCTGAGGTACTGAGATTGGGATCATTAATTTTGTCAGTGGCATCATCTATTTTTAAATTTGTTTTAATTTTATGCATATGAGTATCATGGCTACATGTGTGTGAGTGCACGTGTGTCATGCAATACACATTAAGGTCAGAAGAAGGCATCAGATCCCTTGAAAGTGGAGCTATGGATGGTCGTTAGTCAGTATGTGGATGCTGGGAATTGAACCCAGGTCCTCTGCAAGGGCAGCCAGTGCTCCTAACCATTGATCCATCTCTCCAGCCACTGATGGCATAATCTTGAGTAAGAGAGTGGTGGCATTTGCAAAGAGGTAATGTCTTATGGGAAATTTAGGTCGTGGTCCTGAGGATGGGAAGCCAGAGACTCATGTGACACAGCAGGAGACTGCATTGTGGCTGCCACTAGAGTAGCTTGGAAGCAGGTCAGGCACTCACAGAGCCAGGGCTCTGGGCAAAGACACTGGAAATATAGAACTTGGTGATGAGTGTTGGTTTTTACTGGATGGTATCAGGAGAGTATTAAAAAGAAGAAAAAAAAAGTGTTTCAGTAAATAGCTGGGGGATTTTTCAAGCAGAAGTATAAAGAAATATATTGAGAGAAGAAATTTGGGGAATCTAACCATTTAAAAAACCATATCTGTTTCTGGACCTCACCAATAGGAAATAAGACTGAAAATTCCATTCAGTGCAGGCCCAGGGCTAAAATAACACCTCATCTTTTTCCTCAGAATTCATGGCCATAAGGATACTAACCTTCAGTCGTGTGCACACGGGAGATGATAAAGGTGGGGAAACAAGGAAAGGAGGCAGGGCTAATAGTCACGTTTATGACGGAAGTCTGGGTGGAGCTCCTGCATCCAGCCCCAAATGGGTGTGACCAGATGAACAAACAAACCACAGAAGCCTGGACTAGACCTTTAGAATCTCCTTGAGTGTCTGCTCAACCCTAAGCCTGCCTGAATGGGTGGAGAGCTGCTCACTGAAAGCCGAATTCAGGTTGCAGAGAGCATTTACTGGGCCCCAAGGAAGGCCTCTCAGTCCTTGCCCAGTAGTACAATGCTGTGGGCCAGATTCACAGGGTGGAGAGCCTCACCTTAGCTGAATGGGAGGATTTTGTCCCCTTATTTTTGAAAGTTATCAAAAACACTGCTGGGCGTAGTGGCATATGCCTAGAATCCGAGCGCTCAGGAGGCTGAGATGCTGAACTGGAGGGAGGATGGATATAAATGGGCAGGGAGGAGTTAGGAAATCTGGGAGTTTTCTAAAGCTGAAAATTTACTTAAAAGTTGTTGAATTACTGAAATAAATATCTATCAAGAAAGGATTAGTAAAACATATTAGAATATTTCCAAACATTGAACTTGCCAGTGTGTGGTCTTTCTACGAAAATCTTAAAGTAGTTATATGGAAAACTCTGTAACAATGCAGTTAAAGTGTGGTGTTTATGGTAGGTATGTTTACAAAAACATGAGGATGGCTTATGATCTGTTTTTTTTTTCTCTCTCAATTCTTTGTGTTGAAAGCTAGTCACTAATGTATTACTAGGGGGGAGGGGCGTTTCTGAGAGGTGATTAGAACACAAGAGAGGGTGGAGCCTTCATGTGTGGGTTTAGTAACCACAAAGAAAGGGCCCTAGAGCTTTCTCCATGTGAAAATTCTGGGATGTGTGGATGCTGTCAATCAGGAAACAGGTCCTCACTAGACTGAGCAGCCTTCTTGGCTTCCAGAACTGTGAGAATCCATTGTTTCACTTTTAGAAGCCACCCAACTTGATGTGTTTTGTGTATATAGTAACCTGAGTGGCATTAGAGTGAGTAAAGATAGCAACTTTTAATTTTCCTACAATACAGAAACTTTTTGGCCATCACCTATTATTGGGCCAATAGCAACAAAGATATATACATTTCCAAAATGAGTTTATGTTAAAGTAAAATAAAGGTCAAGTAAAAAACCCTATGCCATGATTTCCTTTTTTTTTTTTTTTTGGTCTTTTTGAGACAGGGTCTCCTTGTAGCTCGAGCTGTTCTGTTACACACTACTTAGACCAGACTGGCCTTGAACTCACAAAGATACACCTGCTTCTGCTTCCCAAGCCAAGTGCTGGGATTAAAGTTGTGCACCACCATGCTCAGTTTGTTTGTTTGTTTGTTTATTTATTTATTTATTTATTTTTGGTCTTTCGAGACAGGGTCTCCCTGTAGCCCCAGCTGTCCCGGAACTTGCTCTGTAGACCAGGCTGGCCTTGAACTCACAAAGCTCCACCTGCCTCTGCTAGGATTAAATGCGTGTGCCACCATACCCAGCTGATTTACATATTTTTATGTGTCCATTAGTTGCACTAAATTCAGGGCTATCCCCCTCAAGTTTGAAAAGTTAAATTTGTATGCGTGTCTATAACTCATTTGATATCAAATGACCCATTTAGCATACATTTTCTTATTTTAGTTTGACATTGATAAATGAAAACTTATAATGTCTTTATCTAATTTGTTCAATGGGCTAAGTTTAATTAATAAGTGGTGCCCTACCTAAAGTGTGTTGTATGTTCTGAAGGAAAGTCAGCTCTGATATATCACGTAGGGTCATATGGCCTTTTAAACAGGCTGAAGTGGGTAAATGTGGCTTGAAGTTGGGCCACTCCTTTGAGTAGACGTGGCTTGAAGTTGGGCCACTCCTTTGAGTAGACATGGCTTGAAGTTGGGCCACTCCTTTGAGTAGACATGGCTTGAAGTTGGGCCACTCCTTTGAGTAGACGTGGCTTGAAGTTGGGCCACTCCTTTGAGTAGGCACCGGAAGAAAACTGGGAAGAGATCTTAAAGGAAGTAAAGGCAGAAATAAAATTTTAAAATGCCTTTAATCCTAGCACTTGGAAGGCAGAGGCAGGCAGATCTCTGTGACTTCAAGGCCAATCTGATCTATACATCGAGTTCCAGGTCAGTTGGAGCTAGACGGAGCACCTGTCTCAAAAAAGACAAAAACCAAGCAAACAAACAAATGAAAAACATGGGGCTGGAGAGATAGCTCAGTGGTTAAGAGCACTGACTGCTCTTACAGAGGACCCAGGTCCAATTGGAGCATCCACATGGTGGCTAACAACTGGCTATAACTCCAGTTCCAAGGGATCTGATGCCTTCTGATTTCTGCAGGCACCGGACAAAATGGGGGCACTTAAACACATGCCGGCATAACACTCATACACATAAAATAAAAAATAATAAAGAAGAGCTGGGCATGGTGGTGCACGGCTTTAATCCCTTTAATCCCAGCACTCAGGAGGCAGAGGCAGGTGGATCTCTGTGAATTCAAGGCCAGCCTGGTCTGTAGCAAGCCCCAGGTGAACTGGGACTAAAAGGAGAGACCTGGTCTCAAAAATATGCCCCCCCCAAAAAATTAAAAAAGAAATGTATCCATTGGACAGCCTGGGAACAATTTGCTTAAGGGATTTATGCTATTTGTTGATAGATACTGAGCTCTAACTTTCTTTTGTAATGACCAGTCAGCTTTGGATAAAAATGAGTAATTTTAAAAAGTGTTCAACATCATTAATAATTAAAGAAATGCAAATTAAAACCACTCTAAGATATCATCTCACTCTGATAAGACTGGCTAAGATCAAGAAAACAAAAGACACCAAATGCGGGAGAGGTTGTGGGGAAAGGGGAACATTCATACACTGCTGGTGGGAATGTAAACTTGTATAACCACTGTGGAAAGCAGTGTAGAGAACCCTTAAAAGACTCAAAATGAGCCTACCACCTGACCCAGCCATACCACTCCTGGGTATATACTCACATGCACAGCCATGTTTATTGCAGCCCTCTTCACAATAGCAAAGAGTTGGAGCCAACCCAAATGCCCCTCAACTGATGAGTGGATAACAAAAATGTGGTACATCTACACAATGGAGTTCTATGCAGCAGTAAAGAAAGATAACATCATGAACTTTGCAGGTAAATGGATGGAACTCGAAGCCATTATGCTAAGCAAAGTAACACAGTCCCAAAGAAACAAACTGGGAATGGTTTCCCTCATTTGTGGCTGCTAGTACCAAATCCCACAATTGAAAGGCAAGCTGAGCAACGTTATTGTTATATTTCTTTCTATCTGAAAGCAACTGTGATGTTATAATGTGAATGTTGTAATGAGCCCTAGAATTAACTTACCACTTACTTTCAGACATGGTAATTAATGTATATGGGCGGAAGGTATATATTCATATTTTAGAGTAATATAAAATTAAAAGGAAAAAAATGAAATGGAAAAAATGTGAACTCCTGAACATATATCAGAGTTAACATACAGTTTATTCCTGGAGGACATAATTCTGGTACATATATGATGTGTACATGGGCATACTTTGGAAGGGTATAGTTGGGAGGGAACCACAGCAGCATGAGGACTGGGTCAAGGAACAGACTGCTGTGGTTGAATTCTGCCTAGGACAATAAACCTTTGCAGAGAAAAATGTTGGAGAGACTGAGCGAAAGATGCAGGACATGTATGGCAGAGTGCATGAACTGGGATGGGGGGGCAGGGAAAGGGGAATATGTCTAAATTGAACTGAAAAATAATACATGAAACACACGAAACATCAATAAAATATTGTATAATATATATATATATACATTTATAAATTTTCATGGCTGCTCTCCTATGACTTGAATTAAGTAATAGAAAAGCCATGTGCTAGTACTGCTTTGCAGTCAGCTTCAAAAAGGATAAAAAAATTAGAACATTGGCAGGGATTCTAAATTCCAGGTCATGTAGACATCCACAGAAAGCCATGAATTCAAAACAACAAAACCCGAATTGACTGGAGACTGACAGGTGAGTAATTAGATGTTATTTGGAACTATGAATATTCATGTGGATCAGAATATGATGTGTATATGTGAGGAGGAGAGAAATATTTGGATGGGAAACATATGACATTAACTGCCTGGAAAACAGAAAATACTGGAGCTATTTGAGAAATAAAGCACTGAACTTTTACTTAATATAAGAGACTATGTATGGATCCTTTGAGTCTTGGAAAAAGGAAGATTAAGGGTTTGTCTTGGAACTTAACATAAAACTGTTCCACATTTTATACAGCCAGTATCTAGAGCTGTATTATCATCTTTGACAAGTTGCATCTCCCTATCTAAATGCTGATAGTAAATGGCATATCTTTTGACTGGGGAGTCCATTATAGCTTCATATTCTTACTGCTTGAGAACAGATGCTATTTCAACACTTAGACTCTCAAGGAGCAGGAGCAGTTGCCTAAGAGGGGACAGCAGGGCTCAAGGGGCACCTCACAGCTACTGCCACATGCTCCCTTTCTTCCCTGTCACTTTGGCCTTTAGGATAGTGGGTCACAACTTTGGCTGCATGTAGATTTCATGTGGACTTTGAAAACTGTGTTCCCTAGGTCTTCGTGCTAAGAGGTCTGATTTATAAGCCGGGGTGTGGTTTGACTTCAGAGCTTGTCGCGTGGCCAGGTGTGCTGATGTACAGCAGTCTGGAGATACAGTTCTAGGCTGTAGTCAGACGTTTTCAGCAGGAACAGCGGGAACTCCAGGGGAGAGTCTTGTTCTTGCCTTTTCAGATTCTAGTGGTACCTGTATTCCCTGCATGTAGCCCTGTCTTCTGCTTTCAAAGCCACTACTGCAGCACCTGGGAGGCTATCCCTGACTAGCTCTCTTGCTGTGGTATCCCTTCCTTTTTGGTCTCTGAGCCTTTCCCTTGTAAGGATCTTTCTGATGACACTGGACCTACCCATAATCTAGGATTCATGATCTTAAATATTATCTGTAAAGTCCTTTGTGTCATCTGAGACAAGCTGCAGATTCAGGGGATTAGTGTGGACATCACTGGGGGCTGCTACCACACAAATCAAGAGACCAAGGAAGGCAAGGGGGTTAGTCATCTTTCCTATCACTATAATGAAGTGCCTGAGATAGTCAACTTATAAAGAAAAAAGGCCTTAGTTTGTTTTTTATTTCAGTCCAGGATCAGTTGACTTTGTTGCTTTGGGTCTTTGAGAAGGCAGTACATTATGAGGGGTATGTAGTAGAGTGAAACCACTTGCCCCATAGCAGTTAGGAAACAAGAGAGGAAGAAGAGACAGGGGTCCCATAATCCCTTGAGGCATTTGATATACCCTCTGACTGAGAAACTTGTGGCTAGGTGTTCTTGCTAGTCACCGGATCCAGCCGGAGCCAGGGGTCCTCTGGTATGGAGCCTCCAACTTGGTTTGTTTTCTGTGGTTTCAGTTACTTGAGATCAACTGCAGTCCAAAAAATTAAATGGGAAGTCCCAGAAATAAATGATGTATGCTTGAAATTTGAGTAGCATGATAAATAAAATCTCCCACCATTTGGCTCTGTCCCCCCAGGCCACAGGGTTCCACATTTCCACTTACTCTTGTTTGAGCTCATTTCATTCTGCAATAATACTATTTACCCAGTTTTCCTGTTTCATTTGTTTTCTTTTTGTCTCACATTGTTGTTCAGCATGGCACTGGTAACCTTTCCACTTATTCTGAATAAACCCTTTTAGTAGTGTGATATTTACTTGCTATTGTTTCTAGAAGAAGTTGCTGTTATGTAATTATTTGAGGATGTGTCTAAATGCTTTGGTAGTTCCTTGTAGTATGTCTACCTTTGTTCTAATGTCATAGTGTTGATTTTCTTAGAATTAGTGTTTATATCTACTGGGATTTTTAGAAAATTAGATGCTGATCTCCTCTATATTCATTCATATATTCATCTATTGGGGATTTAGCAAAATGGTTCTAACCAGCTTTGAAAGATAAGCCAGCCCAATGTTAATTTTTTTGGATCCTACACTTCCCAGATGGGTGGCAAATAAATAAAAGTCAATTTCTTCTACATTCAAGGAGTTTAAAGTGTTTAAAGACAACTTTAATTAATTCTTTTTTCAAATATGGATATAGTTAAAGATGGAAGGTTAAGAAATATTAACATCTTGGAAAAAGATTACAGAAGAATCTTCTTGTGAAGAAAGGAAAAGAATATTGAATGTTTGTAGTAGCAGAAGTAGGGAACTTTGGGTGCCTGGGTGGCAGAGCAGAGGTACAAGAGAACTAGGAGGATAGAAGTTGTTTAGTGTAGTTCCAGTTGCCTGTGGTCAACTGAATCTGAAATTAGTAAATGGAAAGTTCCAGGGGCTGGGGAAATGGCTGGGTTGGTAGAGTGCTTGCCTAACATTCATGAAGGCCTGGATGGATCTCGCACTACATGTATAAACTAGGCATGGTGATATTAATATGCATGTAATCCCAGCACATGGGAGGTGAATGTAGGAGAAGCAGAAGTTCAAGGACATCTTTGGCTATATATCAAGTCTGAGGTCAGCTTGGATATATGAAACCTTGTGTCAAAATCAGTCAGATAATCGATCGATCCAGAAATAATTCCTAAGCTTTAATATGTACCATTTTGAGTAGCTTGATGATAGCTTGTGCCATTCTGCCACAGTTACTAGGGACATGAAAAATGATCTCTTTTTTTTTTTTTTTTTTTTTTTTTTTTATAGGGGGTCTCTCTGTAGCCCTGGCTGTCCTGGAACTCACTATATAGACCAGGCTGGCCTTGAATTCACAGAGATCTGCCTGCCTCTGCCTCCCAAGTGCTAGGATTAAAGGCGTACGCCACCACGCCCAGCCAGAATGATCTCTTCATCTGGCAGATAGACTCTGTATTTGTTCCCTGCCTCTTGATCACTTGGTAGCCTTCCCCACAGTACTTTTGCTCAGCTACCCCTTATTTTATTTAATAATGACATCAAAGTGCATGAGAATGATGTTGACAATGAGGCTATGCCAAAGAGAAGCCAGAAAATGCTTCTTTTAAGTGAAATAGTGAAAGTTCTCAATTTAAGAATAGAAAAAAAAACATTTACTGAAGTTGCTACCATCTATGGTAAGAACAAATCTTTTGTGAAATTGTGAGGAAGGAAAAAGAAATCTATGCTAGCGTTGCTGTCTCACCTCGAACTGTAAAAGTTACAGCCACAGTTTGTGATAAATGCTTTGTTAAGAGAGAAAAGGCATCCAACTTGGTGGAAAACGTGAACAGGAAATGTATCAGAATTGACAGCTATGTGCTATGCCAGGAAGCGCTGTGAGCCACTGTGGAGAGTTAGGCAAAGGACCACCTGAACAAGTCCTGTCGCCAAGCCATTTCTTGAAAGTAATGGATGGTAAGTGTACAGTTAACCTCTGGAATACCAGAGAGCGTTACCAAAGGCCACTAAACCAATAAAGCAAATATAGGTCTCCTTGAGTCAAACAAGACTCCTCCGTCAGCACCAGCTACACCTCACCTGTCTGGAAATACTGTACAGCAATGGCAGCCATATGTCTGTACATCCCAAATCTAATTGGCTATTAGCTCTCTCCTTGGAGGAATAACACACGGCTGATGCCACAAGCTTACATCCTCTAGTGGTTAGGAGATGTTATAAGCCACAGTAAGACCCTGTCATATTTTACAGAAGAAAACGGAATTCATGGATTAACATACCATCCAAACATCTGTGTCATCTCTTTACCCTCTGGGCCATCTCCCCATCCTCTAATTTCATTTTCTTTGTAACTAGTTAAATTATGGATCTTGTTCTTATTTTTGTATCCTCAGTGTCTCTCTTAGAGACTGACACACAGTGGGTAGGTTCACAATTAAGAACTTTGGAAGAAGTCAGTGGTTCTTAGCCTGCTTTTGGCTTCAAAACCACCTGGGAGGTCATCGCCACACCAGCCGTGAGGCCCTCCGTAGAGGGTCTGACTTAGCTGCAGTGGGTGGAGCTGAGGATATGTTTCTAACCACTTCCCGGGATTCTGATATGGCCAGCATGGGAAACACACCTTTTAGTCACTGAATTGTTATAGGTCTAATGCTTTTCTTCCAAAAAGAAAGCTCAAGGGATTTAAAACTTTCCCCACTTTTAAGGTACCCTTATTTGCAATCATCTACGGATTTTCCCCTTTAAAATTTTTATCTTCTAGAAATTGAAAAGGGGAAAATCATATTTTCTAGTAATAGCTGTTTTATGATGTTTTATTGTTTAGTTTTTCTGTGTATGGAAATTCTCTGGAGACAAAACAATTGAAATATTTGGGACGTTCCTATCAGTAAAAAAAAAAGTTTCAAGCTTACCTTTTTAGCAGTGTGTGATCATAATCTGCTGGGAAGTGATTTTCTTCTCGCCTGGCCTGAAGGTTACAGTTTGATCTGCATTTGTGTTTGTTTGGTTGCTTAATTTCCTCAGTCAGACTCTCCAATGGATAAAAACATTAATCAGGCTGGTGAGGTGACCCAGGAGGCAAAACCTGTGCAACCCTGAGAGCCGCAGTTGGATGCCTCGAGCCACATAAAAGTGGAAGGGGAGAACTGCCTCCACAAAGTTGTCCTCTAACTTCTGTGTGCATTCTGTGGCACGTGCATCCACACATACACATCACACACACACACACACACACACACACTAAATTAAAAACATTAATATAAAGGTGTGGGGTTGCCACCGGGATTTGTGGCGGGGCCACCTTTATCCTAGGACTACCCATGTGAAAAGCCGGTGCAGGAAAGCATACCACGTGTAGGCAGGTTGAGGTTCGAACGCAGAGAGAGAGTTTATTCCAACATGTCCGCTTAAATATCCATCATGACTCAATTCTCAGGGCCCAATGCTAAATCTTTTCATCATTACACTCCACCCCATGGGTGTGGCCAGGGAGGTACCATTGGCTTAGAATCCAACCCACTCTAAGTTTTCCCACATCTCACCCTTTTAATTTTATTTTTTTAATTTTTCTGAGAGGCAGGGGAGCCCATAGCTGAGGCTAACAACCCAAAGGAACCTGAGTTTTAAATAGCCAGCTGCCAAGCCTATTTTGAGTGCTAGGCAGTAGGGGACAGGTCAGACCTGAAACTTTATTTTCACACTAAGGCCAATTAATATTCAAAATTCCCAACCATGAAGTAAGCTGATTGTCAAGCATAAGCAATGAATGTAAGCAACATTCATGTAAAACCAATTAGCAAGTATCTATGTTCATATTTTGAACAACCCAAGGTTCCCATAGTCCAATTGGAGAAGCTTGTATGCACAAGCATGTTGATCAAATAAGAGTCCAGTCTATATTGCTGTAGTCTCACGATTCACCCCAATGTCTCCACAGCCCTTACATCCTACCATGCCCCCTCTTCCGCAAATTGTTCCCTAGGCTTTGGAAAAGGGGCACAAGTGGGTGAGAAGCAAAGCAGTCTGTTTTCTCTGGAGATGTCATTTTGGACTCTAGTCTGTTTATGTTGTTCCCCTTCATGGGTTGACAGCTTATCCAGGGTACCTTTTTAATCCTACTAACAAAGCACAAGCAATTAGATGTACAGGCATTTAAACAATATTATTATGGCAAGGTAAGCTGTGAGCACAGACACAGATGTTTGGATGGCATGCTAATCCACAAACTGTGGTTTCTCTATAAAAGATGACAAGTTTTTACTGTGGCTTATATCGTCTCCTAACCACTAGAGGATGTAAGCTTGTGGCATCAGCCATGAATTATTCCTCCAAGGAGAGAGCTAATAGCCAATCAGATTTTGGGATATATATAAACACATGGCTGCCACTGTTGCACAATATCTCCAGGCAGTTGAGGTGTAGCTGATACTGACAGAGGAGCCTTGCTTGACTCAAAGAGACCAATATTTTGCTTTACTGCATTAGTGGCCTTTGGTAACACTCTCTGGCATTTCAGAGGCCAACTGCACATTAAAGTGATGTCTCAAAACATTTTTTCATGCTTACACTAGGTCTTCGACAACAGGAACTTACCACCTTTCTCCTTGCAGATATCCCATTTTTATAGGCAAAGGCCTTTATAATTTTGGGGCCTTGGATCCCCCAGCTAACATCTCCTTGGCAGAATAATCCATTGCTGATATCAGAGCTCTCCTGTATTAATATGTTTTGCCTAATTATACAGCTTATAGAGACTTTACTATTATCTACAGTCAGGGAATGACTTCAGTACCATCATGTTTTTCTTTTTTCTATAAAAGGGGAGAGGTAGGAAGGTTTCTCAGCGTCTGGAAGGTAAACTTCATTAGAACACATTATAAACAGTTATCCCAAATAGGATTTAGAGAGATGCTCAGTGTCTGTGAGTCAGGCAATCTGAGGTTCCTTTTTCTTTAATGTTCAGATGGGTCAGCCTCTCTTCTGGAATTTCCCAGTCCATCCTGCACAACCAAAAGTTGTATGTTTTCAGGCATTTTTAGATTGGTGTTTTTACCTGTGGGAACATACAAATCTCCTCCCATTGTTAGTTTCAAGACCTCAAAATTAAAAATTTCTCAAAAGGTTTGGAATACAGAAGGAATATTATACCACCTCCCTCTTTTTGTTTTTTTGAATTTTTATGTTTTGATCTATAGATACCTAAGTTGTCCTACAAGGAAAAATGTTACAAAGTGACACTGTATAACACAGAAAAATATAGAGACCATTTGTGTACCTTAACCCCAAAGTTATTGTTGGAAATTCAATATAGATTATGAATAAAACAATTAACATTTTAGATTCCCAATTAGTTCAAATGTATTACCATTTTAACTATCTTCCTCCAAGCTCTTGGCCTTCTCCAGGCCTGGCATGAACACCTGCTTTAAAGATTTTACAATATCTAGCTCTTAATAAAATTTTCTTTTACAATTCTTATGCCCATCAGTTAAAGACTGGCTAGATATGCCCCGTGAGCTGTTGTTACCATCATTACCATCTTGAGTTTTTTTTTTGGCTTTTGTGGGAGCTTCTAAGAAGCTTCCTTTGTCGAACAGGTGCAACGCAGTCCTGCTAAGGGGAAAGGGAGGCACAGTGCCCACTTTGTGGACAGTGTGGGGAACTGGCCTCATTGTGTAGAGGACAGTCCGTCACTTTCCGTGACCTGACCGGAGAGGTATCTTCCTACTCGAGTCCTTAGCCTGGGACAACGAAACACATATCCCGCACTTGGCCGAAAGTTTTCACCTGCCCAAGCTCAGGACAGGAATTTCACACCAGCTATTCAGGTTGGTGGTCCGCAAAGGGAGCCTTTTTCCAAACCAATTGGCCACCCATAACACCAGAACAAAATGTAGGCCCAGCCTGTATGCACACAAAAAGTTTAAAAATGGCAGCCATGAATTCCGCAATGATATTAATTGGAATTCAATTTTTTTATTTTTATACCTTTTATTTTTTTATTCCCAAATACCCAAAAACTTATTAACACTTTAATATAATGAAAACCTGGTTGCATCTTTGTTTTAGATGTTGAAAGGGCGTAACCAGTAGGCGGCAGTGTAGATCCATTATTTTAAATTTTTAATAGATAACCCATAACCTTTGTTGAAATTGAATTGTTTTGGCTGCTTAATATAAATTTGTGTCTTGAGAAGGAAGGGCCACGTTCCAACTCAGAGGCAATGTTTTTACTGGTATCATGGCTGTTAACATTGAAATATACTTAGAACACAGGTACACACATCCATACACACATATATACATACATATATAATAAAGATTTGTTCGGTTGACCTGTAAGGGAAAAAAGTTATATTGTTTGATGTCCAATGAAAAACATGAAATTTTTATAATTTGTTATAGGGTTATTTTTACATAATTAGAATAAATATCCTAGTAATGCATGAAACAGCTGAGGTCCATATGCCACCTGTTAGGCCCATTTGCAACCACTTACCTTCAATGAACTATACCTAAAGTTTACTATTCTTTCCCTATCCTATCCCTTCTGGTTAATTACGCCTAAACTCTACCTATGCTATTTACAAATCTAAAGATTGAGGATTTCCAAAAGTAGACAGGCCTGATCCATCATGTCTTATTAAGGACTTTGGAATAATAATAATAGTTATTCACAATCACAACAATAATCACAATACTTATAACCATTATTAATTATTATTATCAATAATTAGTATTAACCATTCTTAGTCATGACAATCACTAATAATTATTATGAATAATAAATGTCAATAATAATAGCTAACAACAATGAACAATTTACCATTAGACTGAATTTTTATCAATTATTATTAATTATATTCAACAACAATAACTATAACCATTAATAACAATTACTAATTAACAATAATCTATCATTAAACTGAATAATATGCATACTATAAACCCAATTAAAATTGTTAACACTAAGGGGTATAACACAAACATTTTTTATGAATTGAATCTATTTTTGTTTATAGTTAGCTAAATAGATTTAAACCTGTAGGATTATAATGAATTAAAAGCGGGAACTCACATTCACTCACACATACACACAGCTTGAAGATGGGCTTAGAGAAACATAGAACAGTTTTATTCAAAAAATTTCTCATTTAAATTGAACCAAAATATCAATTTACGTTGTTAAAGAAACTTTTACCAATGGTCCTTAAAAAAGACAATTTATCAGAGCAAGTTTGTTTTGTTAGAACTTTTAATCCTAGCACTTGGGAGGCAGAGGCAGGTGGATCTTTGTGAGTTCAAGGCCATCCTGGTCTACAGAGTTAGTTCCAAGACAGCCGAGGCTACAAGGAGACCCTGTCTTCCAAAAGGACCAAAAAAAAAAAAAAAAAAAAAAGAACTTCAAGGCCTGCAAATTCTCCTAGAAATTCATCTATCTTGTTTCCAAAGTGCCTGAACGTCAAAAGGATGTTATTTAAATTCAAAATTTAGTGGGCATGATTTAAATACCATGTGCTCATGGGGCAGCTGGTATGCATGCACAGCAGGCAGGCTATGGCGCCAGGCCAGAGCTCAGACATGTGTGATCAAGAATTCTTTGAGAAGAGATCTTTAAGGTGAAACAATTTAAAAAGAGCAAGATAAAATTACGTCAATCATATCTGGGGTATCCGGGGTTAAGTAAAAATATTACACTTTAAGTTAAGCATGCTGGAATGTGACAATGGATTTTGAATTACTTGTTTTTGCTAAATCAACCTTGGATCTACAAAAAGCTGGCAGGTTTTAGGTAGGAAGAGTTAGATTGAGAAAAAACCCATAAGAAGACAAGAGAGCAACACACTTTTATCCCAAAAAACAGATTTGTATACAAAATTTAAGAAAAATGACCAATGCTTGAGATTATTCTGGAAGAGGCTGCTCTTGGGGGAGCATGGTTCTGTGAAAGGCCTTAGTTTGCAACAAAGAAGTGTGCTCAGGTCAAAGAGAGCTACCAGGAGAAAACTTACATATGAACAAGATTGGAACCGAACTTGAGGAGCCTGCAGCAGGAGTCTTTCTTTGGGGGATGGAATTTAAAACCAGAAAGTTTTTCAAACTTATAGAATTATGAAAAGTTATTTTAAGGCCAAACATAACTGCTAAGGCTTAATATTAAATTCAGCCTTGAGGTCACTGGCTTTTATAGCCTGCAGGAGTGATCATGCCAGGAGGCACATGCCTGGTAGGCACTGGGTGCTCCCTCTGAAACAAATCAGAGGCAGGCTCTCCACATGTACAAAGCCACATGCCCTCAGACCACTGTCCCATTCACCGAAACCAGCAGGAAAGACGGCTCCACCACAACAGATAGATATCAGGAGAGAGAGAAGAAAAAGAAGAAAAGGGCAAGATTTAGGGGTATGCATACCTAAGTTGTTAATGTTTCCTTCTGCCCCACATTCGGACGCAATTTGAGGGGTCGCCACCAGGATTTGTGGCAGGGCCCACTTAATCCTAGGACTACCCATGTGGAAAGCCCGTGCAGGAAAGCATACCATGTGTAGGCAGGTTGAGGTTCGAACGCAGAGAGAGTTTATTCCAACATGTCCGCTTAAATATCCATCATGACTCAATTCTCAGGGCCCAATGCTAAATCTTTTTGTCATTACACTCTACCCCATGGGTGTGGCCAGGGAGGTACCATTGGCATAGAGCCCACCCCATGGGTGTGGCCAGGGAGGTACCATTGGCTTAGAATCCAACCCACTCTAACTAAGTTTTCCCACATAAAGTTCTTGACTGTGAACTCAGCTACTGCCAGGAACATACCATGATTAAGATGGGTGGATATATTGAGTAATTTGTCTCTTATGTCTAGGACTTAGATGTAGAGACTTTTCACTGTAGAAATAAATACAATATTCATCCAGTGTATACTTCAGAAATTAACTTTTTTTGTGGCACTAGGAATTGAACCAATATCTCTATCACCACCAAGCTATGCCCAGATCCCTTTTTACTATTTAAAAATGATCACTATTGGGGCTGGAGAGATGGCCTAGCAGTTAAGAGTGCTGACTGCTCTTGCAGAGGACCCAGGTTTGATCCCAGCACCCACATGGCGGCTAAGAACCATCTTTAACTCCAGTTCCAGGGGAATCTGACACCCTCTTCTGACCTCCACAGCATTGCATAACATGGGTGCACATTCCTATATGCAGACAGTACATTCATACATATAAAAAAATAAATAAAATTAAAAAAAATGATCATTATTGTTGTGCGTGTGCATAGTGGATGAGTATGTGTGTATATCTTTGTTGACCAGGTTAGCCTTGAACTCACTCTGTTGCCCAGGCTGACTTTCAAATTACAGTCCTCTTACCTCTATGTTGAGTAGTCAGGAAATCTAGGCCTGTGCTGCCAGGCCCAGCCAGGAAAATATTTGTAAGAATGACTTAACTCTTCCTGAATTTCTAGAGGATCATGCATAGGGATTGAGAGTCCTTATACCAAGCAAGCCCTATGAAATCACACAGAAGGGTCATATATGAGGGATCACATTGGTACATAGAGCTTACTCACAGGGCCCTGTTTGCCTTTTAATGTGTTCTTTTCAATCTAAGGAATCCTTCTTAAGGTTTTAAGATAGCATTCTTTATTTGTTCAAAAATTATAGCAGTATCCTTTCCTCATAAAATACAGCCTCATACCTTTGAGCTTGGAATGTAGTAAGTTTCTGGTGGTGAAGTAATAAAAGGTATTGATTTTATTTATTGTACTTCCACAAAAGGCTATATAACTAGACTGATGGGATGGAGGATTACTAAAAATATTTTTATAGGGCTAGGAAATTTTAATCTTGAGTACAGTGCTGAATTTGACTATATTTCTAGACTGAAAAGAGGCGTCTTATAAGCAAAGAACTTCTCTTTGTAATGAACTCTTGCAATGAACTACTCTTGCAGGGATATTTGTCATCAGTAGCATTTTTTATTGAGTGTGTGCTGGGTGCAGCCCCGTGTTAGATTATTTTCTATTTTGAAAGCTTTTCCCTTTGCAGTTTATTATACTTCTAAAAGATATAAATTACCAAACAAATTCTGTTATCCTTATCTAACTAAGTATATAGTAAAATTTACCAAGGTTTGTTTTACATACAATGAAATACATAGATCATAAATATACAATTAGATTGATATTGAGAAAGGTGTGTGTTCTGCAATGCATGGCCTTTTCAGTCCAGACACAGACATTTCCATTATCTGGCAAGTTCCATCAGATCTTTTTCAAACCAGTCCCTTCTCTGCTCTTGAGGAATCAGTTTTCTTTCAATCAGATTTCTTTCAGCATGTGCTTCCTTGTGTCTGGCTTCTTTCATTCAGCGAAAAGCTTCTGAGATTCACTCCTGTTGTGTGTGTCAGCGTCTGCTCCTGTTACTGTTGAGCGGTGCCCAGTGAACAAACTACAGGCAAATTTGCTATTTCCCACCTCAGTGACTATGTAGCCTGGATTTCTGCTTGTTGTTATTTAAGCCTTAATATTCAAAGAACTTGATATCTCACACCTGTGACCCTACCTCTGCGGAGGCTGAAGCAGGAGGACTGCAGTGAGTTCAAGGTCAGCCTGGGCTACATAGTAAGTTCCAGATCAATCTGAGCTACAGAGTATGACAGATCTCAAACAATCAAACAAACAAACAAACAAACAAACAAACAAACAAACAAACATAAAAAGTTCAAGCCATTATTTTTTGAAGAGAAAACTCCGCCTCTCCTTCATTGCAAAGGAAGGACATAGGCTGGGCTTGTAGTTCAGTTTGGCGGGATCTTTCCTAGCATGCAGGAAGTCCTGGGCTTAATCAGCAGTTTATCCCAGGCTTGGTAGCGAATGAATGTAATACCAGCACTCTGAAGTGAAGTCAGGAGGGTTAGGAGATGAAGGTCATCCTTTGCTACATAACAAGTTCAAGGTCAGTTTGGGCTACTTGAGACCCTGTTTCAAACACAAACACAGACAAAACAAATATAACAAAAGGAAAGGCCCCATATTTAGATCTAATCTTAGTAGATCAGAATCTAAATATAGGTTAGAATGCCTGTTATTCCCAGCCAGCTCCCTTTATGATGCTAATGGACAGTAATAACTATCACTTTAAGCAAGTATTTTGCAAATATAAAGCATTAAGGAAAGGGCTGGATGAATGAGAAGATGCTACTTGCTCCTGGTAGTTAAGGTTAGTGGATTATGACAGGTAACAGAATGTGCGAGGTGAAAAGGGCAGGTGCTAGTGGCCAGGTCTGACTGACTGGAGAAGTGCTAGAGCCTGGGGCTCCAGCAAACAAAGCACTTCACCCTCCTGCTCTGGTGGAGGAGTGGGGGCCAGGACCTGAGAGGAAAGTGAGCGAGAAGCAAGTCTTTGTAAGTGTGCTGTATCTCAAGGAAGAAAAAGATTTCACCTTCCCCAAGGAAGACCCCGGTTCCTGCTCTGTCACCTGCTGCCTCCCAGATGGCTGCAAGACTCACCTGGTTCCTCTCCTTGTTCCTTCCCAGTGCAATTGTGAGTATAGTTCAGAATTAATAGAGCAGCTTATCATCGCTCCTGAATCGCAGGTTGAAAACACAGCCCAAAGAAATGAAATTTTTTCCCTCCCATATGGTGATAAGGTGCTTAAATGCCAACATGATAAAAAAAGATAAATAATAGCTACAAGCTGTGCGTTTTACCCAAAAATATCAGGCTGCTGCCACATGCTGTCTGGTGAAATGTTTTGGATGATCTGAGGGTGGGGAGGGGTGCATGTACTTTTCATTTATTCAATTTGTTCTTTGTGTAATTTATTCTTTTTAAGTGCCAAGCCACTATGAAACATTCCCATCACCGCAGTGACATGGCTGGCTATCTCATGCTTGCAGTCGCTGCTCAGACACTGCACAGATAAACACCCGTCTCCTATTTCATAAGTCTTTATTCAGTGTGTCTACCAGCCTATCTCCAGACCCAGTGGTCCTGGAGGGTGGGGAGGGAGAAGAGGAACTCAAGCCAGCCACCCCTTCTCCCTTTCTCAGCAGAAAATCTTGACCTCTTCTTAAGGTCCTGTATAGTTTAGAGAAGAGGATGCTCTATTTATCATTACAAAAATGAATAAAATAAAACCAACCCCCCCCAAACCTTTTGCCTTTTATTCAACTCTTGTTAGTAGCACTACAAATACTACTAGTAATTTTGCTAGTTTTCTTTGGACATGGTGGTTTATGACTATAATCCCACACTTGGGAGGCTGAGGCAGGAGAACTGTTATACATTTGAGGCAAGTCTGGCCTACATAGTAAATTCAGGAGGCTTGCATGAGCTGTACAGTATGATACCCTGCTTACAAATATATATATATATTTATATATATATTTATAATATAAAAAAGTGTATATATATATGTAATATATATATATATATATACACTCTTTTTTCACCGGGGGTGAAAAGATTGCTCTCAGTGGTTAAGAGCACTGGTTGCTCTTGTAAAGGACCCAGGTTTGGTTCCCTGAACCCACGTGACAGCTCTGTTGTCCTCTTCTGGCCTACAAGGGCACTGCAAATACAGTAGATATACATACATGCAGGTAAAACACTTACACGCATAAAATAAATTTTTTTTCAATCTCTCAAATCTCAATTCAAAAATACTATTTTTGGTGAAACCATTATGTGTAGTATATGTATAGATTTAAAAATTATGTTAATATTGAGCCTGTTCGGAACCACAGTTTTCACTGTAAGAAAAAGAAGATAAAAGTATATTAAAAGTAGGTTATTTTAATTAAAACTGAATTGGAACTGTTTGAAATGTGAAATTTGATTTTGATGTCAAATATTCAAGTATAATTGAAATTTGAATATAACTGTGAATTAATTCACAATGATTAAAAATGTTAAAAACAAACAACAAGAAACAATGATAACCCAGTAGCAGCAGGAATGGTCTCTGAATACTAGCCTCTGCTAAGTGAACTACCAAAATGTATTTTACTTACTGTTTATTTGTTTGCTTATTTATTATGTATAAGTGTTTTGCCTGCATGTATGTAAGTACACCATATGTATGCAGTGAGGTCAGAAGAGGGTATAATATCCTTTGGAATTGGAGTTACAGATGGTTGTTAGCCATCAACTGGGTGCTGGGAACCAAACCTGGTTCTCCGAAAGAACAGCCAGTACTCTTATCCACTGAACCGTCTCTCTAACTCCAAGCTAGCAGTTCTTGGAGGGATCACTGGATCTAGGTGCTGTGTGGCCCTGACACAGCAAGATGGGATCATAATAGTATGTATGCTCAAGAGTGAGGCAGCTGGCCACTGGCTAATGGAAGATAATCTATCAAAAAGAATAAAAAATGGCAAATAATTGAAGCACATTAAGTAAATCCATGCATTTTCTTTTTTTTTTTAATTTGCTTGTCATCCTTGTGCAGGGGCAATGCTAATCTTCTCTGTATCGTTCCAATTTTAGTGTATGTGCTGCTGAAGCGAGCACAGATCCATGCGTTTTCAGTGACACTCAGAGAGAAAACCAAAGCAGCAAACTCACCTCATTGTGCTTCTTGGAGGTGACTGATCACTTCTGAACTCTGAACAAACAGTTATCATTAGAAGGAAGGAACTGAGTCTTCATCTTCCTGTCCCCTGAAAACCTGTTGGGAGTTACAAAATAGCTTTAGTTGATAAGAAAAAGCTTTGTTACAGGTGTGTTATAGCTAAAAGAAGAAATGACAGGATTAGAAATATCTCGATTTTACAATTCCCAGTGGAACCATTTAGGAAATAAATATCAATGGATGCTAAACCAAGAAAATATTAATGAAGAATTGGACATTCTGAAGGAGTCAAAAGGCCCCCAACAACTTTACAAGCAGAGGTCAGGCAATCCCTCTGGAATCTACTCATCAATCCTGGTGTGGGTAAAAGCTGGGCAAAACAGGGGGCTGGAGAGATGGCCTAGCGATTAAGAGCACCAACTGCTCTTGCAGAGGACCCGGGTTTGAGCCCCAGCACCCACATGGCAGTTGAGAACCATCTTTAACTCCAGTTCCAGGGGAATCTGACACCCTCTTCTGACCTCCACGGCATTGCACAACACGGGTGCACAAACCTACATGCAGACAGTACGTTCATACACATAAAAATAAATAAATAAGTAAATAAATAAATAATAAATAAAAATTTAAAAAAAGCTGGGCAAAACAATGTTGCTTCCTGTGAAGAACTGTTGAGAGCATCCATGCCCAGTGTTAGCCCTGAATCTAACCAAGCCTTTATGTGTGGTTCTAGTTAACCCAGGCTACTGAAAATACCGCTGCTTGATAAAGAGCTATGGGGAGAAGAGCATGCTAAATAGAAAGAAGCTTTGGAGATTTGTCTACCTCTAGAAAGCAATAGAAATTCCTTCTGAGCTAGGTATGGTGGCACACACCTTTAATCCCAGCACTCAGGAGGCAGAGGCAGGCAGATCTCTGAGAGTTCAAGGCCACCCTGGTCTACATAGTGAGTTCCAGGACAGCTGGAGCTACAGGGAGACCCTGTCTCAAAAAGAAAAAACAAAACAAAACAAAAACAAAAACCCACAACAACAACAACAACAACAAAAACTCCTGTAGATATGCTAGATAGCTTTAGTGTCTACTTGACACACCTGGGTTGAGGGAGCCTCGATTGGGGAATTGGCTCCATTGGACTGGCCTGTGGTCACATCTGTGGAGTATTGTCTTGATTGTTGGGCAATGTGGGAGGGCCCAGCCCACTATGGGTGGTGCCACCCTGGGCAGGTGGTTATGTACCGTATAAGAGGGCAGGTTGGGCATGGACCAGGGGAGCAAGCCAGTAAGCAGCACTTCTCCATGGCCTGTGCTTCAGCTCCTGCCTCCAGGTTCCTGCCCTGAGTTCCTGCCTTGGGCTCCCCTGAGAGATGAGCTGTAATTCAGGAGATGTGAGCTTGAATAAACCCTTTCCTCTCCAAGTTGGTAGTGGTCAGTGTTTTGTCACAGCACCCGAAGGCAAATTAGAACAGTAGGCTATGTCTCCATCTTGAATTTGGATATGGATTCTCACAAAAGAACATGGCTCTTTTGTTGGCTGATGTTACTTCTTACCTCTTTTGAATCATGAAGTTGGCTCGGGATCCCAGCATCCCCCTTTGCAGATTCATCTCCTTGCCCTTCTCACTTTCAGTCTTATCCTAAGGGGACAAGCAAATATTGGGGTATAAAAATCCACAAACTCAAAACAGTGCTTGTCTGAAATAATCATGGATTCTGAAGGGTGATAAGAGTTGAAGCTGTAATAAAACTCAGATAATTTTGTGTCCAATAATAGCAGTTATAGTTACATAGGCTGAGATAAAAGTAATCAAATCTCGTAGTCTATGATTGGAATCAGTTGCTGTTCTGAGCAAGATTGTGCTGCAGGGGTCTAAAAAGAAATTTCCCCCTAACTGTGTACAGAATATTAATAGCTGATTAGAGCTCTCTCTATCAAATGTAGGCATTTCTGATGGAGCAGTGGTCCAAAATGCAAACTTCATTTAATCAGGCTCTTCTATTTAAAATTCAGAACATGCTTATGGACATGTCTATATCTCTATCCAGGTTCGTTTAACTTATAGTCACTCACACTGTCAAAATTAGTCCGGTTTCTCTTTACAAATTTTATATGGATGAGTTTCTTAGTGAAGCAGTTCCAAGTTAGTGACAAAGATTAAATGGAGTTAAACTTGAAGATGAATATTAGGATATAACCTCAACTGAATTATTTAATAGCTTGCATTCTACCAAGACCAGCAATTATATTATATCTTTACTTTTCCCCCTCTCTCTTCCTTCGTCTCCTTTGGGCCCTTTGAGAATATTATGTGTAGACAAGATTTGTTTCAAAGAAAGATGCAGATATGAACAAGAATTAATCTGCAGTTTCAGAAGGCTCCTGCCAGCTCCCTGACCTTGGCAGAATGTAACATCCCAGAGTGCTCAGGGTCATAGCTCCCATCCCATGCCTTTTGCACTATGATTTGCTGCTGTCCCTTCAAGGGTAGAGTCTGCTCTCCTGCTTCTGGGTACTCTCAAGCAATTAGCTGACCCGAAAGAATGCAACATAAGTGTGTACTCTGGGTCTCCCAAGTTTAGAGTGTAAGAAGGATTTAATAATACAGCTTCTGTATGGGATTTCAGAACACTGGCTCTGGTGCCGTACTTGAACACAGCTGCCATATTGTAAGGGTTGTAAACTACAGGAGGAGACCACGCATGGCCACCCTGCTGGGACACTCAGAGCTCGCAGTCAACAGTGAGCCGTGTAAGAAGCCTGCCTGTTCACAGCCGCCCAGTGGAGCCACATAGGGCTTAGACCCCAGCCAACATCTGACTGCAGCTGCCTGATAGACTCCAGTCAAGAATTCTCATTTAGGGACTAGAGAGATGGCTCAGTGGTTAAGAGCACCTGCAAAGACCCTGGGTTTGGTTCCCAGCACCCATATAGTGCCTAACAACTGTCCTTAACTCCAGTTTCATTTTGACTTCCATGGGTATTACATGACAGGGGCACACCTTCTTACAGGCAGGCAGTATACTCATACACCTAAAAAAAAAAATAAATAAATGAAACATTTTTTTTTTTTGGTCTTTTTGAGACAGGGTCTCCCTGTAGCCCCAGCTGTCCTGTTACTCACTACCTAGACCAGACTGGCCTCAAACTCACAAAGATACACCTGCCTCTGCCTCCCAAGTGCTTGGATTAAAGGTGTGCACCACCATGCCCAGCTGATTTATGTATGTATGTATTTATTTATTTATTTATTTATTTATTTATTTTGGTCTTTCGAGACAAGGTCTCCCTGTAGCCCCAGATGTCCTGGAACTTGCTCTGTAGACCAGGCTGGCCTTGAACTCACAGAGATCCGCCTGCCTCTGCCTCCCAAGTGCTAGGATTAAAGGTGTGTGCCACCATGCCTGGCTGAAACATTTTTTAAAAAGAAAAAAACAGAATTCTCATATAAAGGGAGTTCACATAGGACTATGAGAGGTAATATCCAATCATCACTTTATTTATTTATTTTTTTTTATATTTCTCTGGTGCTAAATTAGTTTAATGAACTTGGTTTTGATACAAATGTAAAACAAGATTCTTACAATTCAAACTTCAAAACTGGCCAATAGTTAATAGGTTAATTTTGAAAAGTTTTTGACTACAGATTATCAAATACTTACAGAACTCAATTTCTTGCTGTACAGTATACAACTGTGGTGTTTACAGTTGTTAAAAATTAAAAAAGCCAGGGGCTGCAGAGACGGCTCAGTGGTTAAGAGCACTGACTGATCTCGCAGAGGACCTGGGTTCAATTCTCAGCACCTACATGACAGCTAACAACCATCTATAACTCCAGTTCCAGGGGGTTCAATGCTTTCTTCTGACCTCTGCACGCATTGGTGGCACACATCTTTAATCCCAGCACTCGAGAGGCAGAGGCAGGCAGATCTCTGTGAGTTCAAGGCCAGCCTGGTCTACAGAGCGAGCTCCAGGCCAGCTGGGACTAAAGGGAGACCCTGTCTCAAAAAGACCAAAAATAAATAAATAAATAAAAAAGCCAAAAACTTTTATCTTGAATGTGACTTAATGCTTCTAGACCATCCAGAAATATCTGTCATGGGTAGCAGATTCATGGTCTTGGTATTAGAAATCATGCCATAGAGTTTAATATTATAATTGGACTTTTATACACAGAATAAAGAAAATCTATCATTTACTATGTTTCTTGTTTGCTTTTTATTTTGTCAATAAGAAAGCAGATTTAATGTCGTGTTGCTTTGTTCAAGTCATCTACCATGTGAGGCTTTATTTCTAGCTGCTAATATCAAACATGCAAGGGCAGTTCCCATCAGAGCCAAGCATTTTCACATGAAAGTAGTTTTCATTTAAAATAAAACTAGTAATATATGTACATGTAGACTGAAACAACAATGTGCAAACTAGCAAGAGAAAGTCACATAAAAATCTGAAATGGTCTAAGTCACATAAAAGTCACATAAAAAACTGAAAGGAGGTGTAGCCAGGCGTGGTGATGCACGCCTTTAATCCCAGCACTCGGGAGGCAGAGGCAGGCAGATCTCTGTGAATTCAAGGCCAGCCTGATCTACATAGCAAGTTCCAGGACAGCTGGGACTACAGAGAGACCCTGTCTTGAAAAGACTAAAAAGAAACATTTTCAGCAAAGACAATACTTTTTTTGTGTTGAATCGCTGAGATAAGCCACCAGAGTGTTCTGACCAACTATGTCATGAGGACTATGGGAACTGTGCAGAATTTCTCCAACTGCTAAAATGTGGAAAGGAAGAGGAAAAACTAACCTAAGTTCTAAAATGACAACCATAAGGCATGGGATTCCAAAGAATAAAGTGGCAGCCCTGGCGTGGGTGATGGCCCATGCCCACAATCCCAGCACTGAGGAGGCTGAGGTTGGAGGATCACAAGTTTGAGGCCAGCCTGGGGTAATCTTGTCAAAAAAAGAAAAAGCCAAAACAAATTGTAACCCTAATTTCTGAGAGAAAAGTGGTTTTCAGGACAAGGGCATGAAGCAGACTTCAAACTGGACCCACTCTAATATTGTGTCTCACTGAAAAATAGGACTAGATTAGAATAAATTCCTGCTATTTTTAAATGTGTGTAAAATTTATAAATGAAACTTATACATCAAACATGCACTAGCAATTTATTTTCACTTATAAAGTGTTTAGGAAAAGTTCTCCGTGTCCAAAATTAAATGCTAATTGTCTTCCACATACAGGAATTATACTGGCATATGAAATAAAGGCTTAATTCTGTTGAATTAAAACACAATTAGAATCATTAAAAAGTGAAAAAATATGAATTTTTTAAAGTGTTAAATTCTTTTAATTTTTCAGTAACAGGTGTACTTTTTCCAACATTTAAAAAGTATCCTTTTATCAATATAAAACTATTAAAATGAGAATATTTAATTTCGGAAAAATAAATTCACATGATATATTAGTAACACTCAATAATTAAAATCAGGAGAATAGTCTCCCTGAAACAAAGAATGTCTTTCTTTTTGTCACCTCCATTCCTTATATAGAATCTTTATTTCACATCATTTACATAGAAATAGTATAACAGCCGGGTGTGGTGGCGCACGCCTTTAATCCCAGCACTTGGGAGGCAGAAATAGGTGGATCTCTGTGGGTTCAAGGCCAACCTGGTCTACAGAGCGAGCTCCAGGATACCTGGTACTAAAAGGGAGACCCTGTCTCAAAAATACCAAAAAAAAGTGTAAAACCAAAAAGGAAAAAGAAAAAAAAAAAAAAAGAAATAGTATAACAATCTGATAGGTAGATAAGGACATTTCCTCACCTTGCAGAGCTTGTAAATGTGCTCAGTCTTCTTTCTTAGGGTGCTTCCTAGCGCTGTCCGGAGTATCCGATGCTGGCTTAGACGATGACAAGACAGTACCATTGGAAGACACTTTCACTTCACCTTTTCTTTCACGTTATGAAAACTGCTGCTGCCAGCCGAACAGCATCCGACTCAGTGTATCCTCAAAAGGAGCAAGAGTCACTACAGAATTCTTTGTCATCATCATGGTTACCTTTACAGTCACAAGAAGGATGGTGTAAAGGAACATAAGATTATGCTTTGATATTGCCAGATGCTTGGTGTGCTGGAATGTGAACATAACTGACCCCAGCAGGGTTATCTTGGAAGGGAAGGACATCTTCAGCCACTCGTCACCTTTCGGTTTCCAATCTCCTTTTAGCGACTGTTCACAAGTTGTGATGATAGTACCACCTGCACCTCAGGCCCATCCAATGATGATCATGACTATCCAGCCGTTACTGTAACAGCTACTAGTGTTCATGACTCCACCTACTATTTTCCAAGTTCTGGTCACTTCCTTCATTCCTGCGGCCATAAGTTGAACAGGTAGAAATGAATAGCCCTGGAAAACTAGGTCACATGGGCAAAAAAAATACCACACGGTCAAGGCCAGCCTGGTCTACGGAGTGAGTTCCAGGACAGCTTGAATTACAGGGAGACCCTGTCTCGAAAAGAAAAAAAAAAAAAAAAAAAATACAATATACCAGATTGAAGATGCCAGTAAAATGTTAATGTGGTTTGTAAGAAACTTCAGAGGAGCCTCTGCAAGTAGTATACAGGATAAGATCCCCCCACCAAAGCAGTGCAGCATAGCCCTAATCCAGCTGGACATGGGATTCTTCCGTGCTACTGTTGCTGATCCTGGCCGCTGCTTCAGCGTCATCACCAACACCAGGTAGTGGGCCATATAAAAAAAGGGGAACATGGACATGCGGAAGAAGGCCAGGATCAGCTCATCCTACGGGGACTCCATGACGACGACTGACCCCGGCTGCCTGAGCAGCCGTGGCCGCCGGTTCCCCCCAATCGTCACTTTAAAGCACGGAGTTTCAGGGTTTTATGATCTAGAAATAGGATTATAACAGTGGTTCTCTTGATTTACTGTAAAAAAGTAAATTAATTTCAGTCCAAAAGTCTTAAAAACAATGCTAGCTGCATAAATTTCTACTGTGAAAGTGCCTACCCAAATTACTAGAACATTTAGATCGGTCCTGTTGTGAAGGTTTTTGTTGTTATTTCATTTTTAAATCAATAAGCATTGTCTGCATGTACTCTGGCTCCCATAATAATCTTTTTACAATGCCTAGGGATCATTCTACATTCCTTTTGCATCATTCTTATGTTAAATTCTGGAAATTGTAGCAGTGACTCTCCTCTCTTCTCACCTGCTTTCTAATTTCCCACCCCCATCCATTCATAGATAAACTACATTTATTTCTGTGTCTCTCCAGTGGCTAGTCCTCACTAGCCACAGAACATTAACTATTTTGGTTTTAATATCAGATAACATTGAAAAAAACTTTTGAAAATATTATCTCATATATTTTGATCCAGAATATTGTACTTTAGGCACATTTTCTTGAGGGTTCAGTGGTTAACTTAGGTAAATATTTAGTTACAAGGATGTTTACTATAATGTTACATTTAATAAGAAGAAATTGTAAACAAATTAAATGTATATCAATGTGGAATTTAAATTATGGCATTCCACTGCTATAGAATGAATATTATGGGCTGGGCGTGGTGGCGCATGCCTTTAATCCTAGCACTTGGGAGGCAGAGGCAGGCGGATTTTTATGAGTTCAAGGCCAGCCTGGTCTACAGAGTGAGTTCCAGGACAGCTGGGGCCACAGGGAGACCCTGTCTCGAAAAGACCAAAAAAAAAAAAAAAAAGAATGAATACTATGCAGTAGTTAAAATTAGATCTATCTATTCGTAGTTATATGGCAAGATGTTCACAATATATTGTTAGATTTTAAAAATCAAATTGCAGGAGCTGTGGAAATGGCTTAGTGGATGAAGCTGTCTAAGTATGAGGACCTGAGTTTGGATTCCCAGTATCCAGATAAAAATCTGTAGTATGTGCCTGTAACCCCAATGTTGATGGATTCTGGGGGCTCACTTGCCAAGCCAGTTTAGCCAAAATAGTGAGCTCCAAGCCCAGTGAGAGAATCTGTCTCAAAAACAGAGCTAGAGGAAGTCACTCAAAGATGGCCTGTAGCCCCCCCTTGAGAGAGAGAGAGAGAGAGAGAGAGAAAGAGAGAGAGGGGTATTTGCACATGTGTATGTACATAAGCACACACATACAAATCACATTTGAAAATACTAGGTCGAGCTGGGCATGGTGGCGCACACCTTTAATCCTAGCACTTGGGAGGCAGAGGCAGGCCGATCTTTGTGAGTTCAAGGCCAGCCTGGTCTACAGAGCAAGTTCAGGACAGCTGAGATGCTACAGGGAGACCCTGTCTTGAAAAGACCAAAAACAAAAAAAAGAAAGAAAAAAAAATACTAGGTCTACTGTATAGTGGAATAGGTATAATGGAATATTTTAATAAACAACAATAAAGCATACATGTACAAAGAAAACTCTAGAAATATATATATATATATATATATATATATATATATATATATCATGCTCTCAACAGAGGGCACTTATTTGGAGATGGCTTTCAGTTTCTATATTTAATATTTTTATTTTGTACTGATGAATAATAGTTATTTAGCTCTTACTTAAACTGGAAATATATGTTCCAACCCTCAAATGCACAGTGGTCACTATGTGTGGTGATGTGTTAATTTAATTATTGGAATTATTTTACTATGCATACATGCACCAACTAATCACTTTGTGCACTTTGAATATACATTTTTATTTGTCAATTAAATATTTTTTAAATGACAGACAAGACAAATTCACAAAGTAGACTCTTGGAAACCTTGGTTGGTATTTTACATGTTTTTTAAATTTTTTTTCATTTTTTTAAGTATATTTTAAGGGATTCACAATATAAGAGCACAGTTGTTTTCAGATCACCTTGACGTTGCTCAGTTTGCCATACAATTATGTAATTGGTGTTATCATCCACAGATGAGGGATACCATTCGTCATTTGTTTTTCTGGGACTGTGTTACTTCACTCAGCATGATATCTTCTAGCTCCAGCCATTTACCTGCAAAGCTCATGATGTAATCTTTCTTTACCGCTGCATAGAACTCCATTGTGTATATGTACCACGTTTTCTCTATCCACTTGTCAGTTGAGGGGCACTTGGGTTGGTTCCAGCTCCTTGCTATTGGTTATTTTACATGTTTTTAAAGAAGTAATGGTTGATCTTTAAGTGAATCCATATGCTCAGCTAGGAAGCATTTTTAAGAGAGTCTTGTTCACTTGGGAAGCAGAGGCAGGTGAATCTTTGTGAGTTCAAGGCCAGCCTGGTCTACAGAGTGAGTTCCAGGACAGCTGGGGCTACAGGGAGACCCTGCCTCAAAAAGACCAAAAAAAAAAGAAAGAGTTTTGTTATGCTCGAAGAACTTCTTCCTTGTACCTACATTTAACTTATGACAATGGCTGCTTTTGTGCTATCATGTCAGAGTTGTAACAAAGATGATATAGCCGATAAAGATTGGAACATTTACCAGTTGGTTCATAACAGAAAAAACATATTTCCAACTCCTGACTTCCATATTAAATGTAGATGCCATCAGAAAGGTTCTTTTCAAGCTACCTACTGTGGAGTGGCTTTCGTGGTGCAGTATGTGGCCAACTGTATTTCTCTTCTCAAGTTCTCTCTGCCTCCATGTAGCAGGATTATGCAGCCAAACTTTTGTGCATGAAATTCAGTGTCACCTGGCAGAGCAGACACAGTATGAATCTCTGCCCCTGTGACTTTGGGCTTGGTCATCAGATGCTTTGGGCAAGAGACTATTAGCAGATGTGAGGTGAATGAGGCTTTAGATATGCTTGCACGGTTTAGGCTGGTTCCTGAGCTTCTGCGACCTGCTGTGGGGTGGCTGCCATTTATTCTGGTGCCCACTGACCCACTGTATGTGAGGTGTTAGAGCAGATCTGAGGTGGAAGCAGTCAGCCTAGATAGTACAAGGTCAAAGCCAGAATGAATGTCTGCTGTTGAGACTGGAGGTTAGTTGTTATGCGAAGACCTGCCTGCCATCAGTCATTATTTATGTCATATGTGTGTGGCTCTGCTAGGCCCAAACCATAACAACTGGAAATAGCATTAGGTTTAAGATAAGTGATATGGCTTGCTCCGGGGAACCAGTAAATATATTGCATGTATACTGCTTTATGAGCATAGCCATACATTTGAGAAAAGACTTTTTTCCAGAGATATTTTAAGAAATTGGAAATCATGTTCACACTGGAATATCCAATATCCAATATCCTGAAAGTTTGCTTGTGTGTGTCCTAGGGTCTCCATTCCTTGTGTGTGTCCTAGGGTCTCCATTCCTTGTGTGTGTCCTAAGGTCTCCATTCCTTGTGTGTGTCTTAGGGTCTCCATTCCTTGTGTGTGTCCTAGGGTCTCCATTCCTTGTGTTTGTCCTAGGGTCTCCATTCCTTGTGTGTGTCCTAGGGCCTCCATTCCTTGTTTGTGTCCTAGGGTCTCCATTCCTTGTGTGTGTCCTAGGGTCTCCATTCCTTTTGTCAGCTGCATGGTTGTGGCATATCTGTACATGCATGTTTCTGTATGTGCTAAGTCATGACATAAAAATATATTTTTATGTGTAAAATAGAAATCTTTGTTGATTAAAAAGACTGAGTTGTTTTTTTTAAAGATTTAGTTTTATTTTAAACCTGTATAAAATTGATGCTGTATTGGGTGGGTATTTAAAATCTGATTGATATCCATGAAGATATATAATTTATTTCAATGAAGAAAATTTCTTTGTCTTTTTTTTCCGATGAGCTAGCCATCAAACCTGAAGCCTTACATTTGCTGAGCAAGTACTGTATAAGTGAGTTACAGCTGAGCCCTTAGACTTTTTGAGACCAAGTTTTGTCAAATGATATAGTTTGACCTTGAGCTTGAGATTCTGCAACTTCAACACCTGCATACTGGAACCTTGGATGTGTGCTACCATGCCTTACAAAAGAAAATTTTCTTAACTTCTTGATATTCTTCTTTTCCAAGATAGAAAATATTTTAATTATGTGAATGTGTGTGTGTGTGTGTGTGTGTGTGTGTGTGTGTGTTATATAGGTTTTTGCTCATGAGTGCAGTGCTCATGGAGGTCTGAATTTTCCAACCCCAACTTCCTGATACTCTTGATATTTTGGGCTAGGCGATTACTTGCTGTGGGGAGATGTCCCATACTTATTATGATGTTTAGCAACATCACTACATGCCTGGAGCATCTCCCGAGACTGCAGAGCTCTCTGACTGCACAGTCAGGACCGTTGAAAATATCTTTAGACATTTGCAAATGTCCTCTGGGAGGCAAAATGGCTTAATGAGGGAATTCAAATGCAGTGGCTTTCACAGCTGGCTGCCACTGTAATTAATAATCTGCTAATATTTGGTTTTATAAATTTTATTTTAAGATAATTTTAAGTTGCTGAAAAATTATACTACTATAACACAGAATTCTCATGTACCATGTGGCAATTCTTGTCACATGTGCAAATTCTTTCTCTACAGAGTCTTTTTTTTTAATGTGTATGAATGTACTGTCTGCATGTAGGTCTGTACACCTGTGTCGTGCAGTGCCGCGGAGGTCAGAAGAGGGCATCAGATTCCCCTGGAGCTGGAGTTAAAGATGGTTCTTAGCCGCCATGTGGGTGCTGGGAATTGAACCCCGGGTCCTCTGCAAGAGCAGTTGGCGCTCTTAACCGCTGAGCCATCTCTCCAGCCCCTACATAGAGTCTTAAGTATTTTTGTTTATTTGTTTTTAGTTTATGTATATGACTGTTATGTTTGCCTGTGTGTAAGTGCACTCATGTCGTACAGTGCCCTAGGAGGATAGAAGAGGGCATTGAATCCCCTGGAACTGGAGTTACAGATGGTCATTAGCCACCATGTGGGTTCTGGGATTTGAACCTGTTTCTTCTGCAGGAACAACCAGTGCTTTTTCACTGCTGAGCCATCTTTCTATTCCCAAGTCATAAGTATTTTTTCCACAGAAATATTTAGTTAAGTTAAATACAAGATTCCCCTTTAGTCCTTGATATTCAGGGTGTATTTCCCAAGAACAAGGACATTCTCTTGTATAATTCTGGTATTACTTGTTAAAAAAAAAAACCATTAAGTTTAACCCAGTATTATCACCTGGCCCACAGTCCATATTAACAGCTTGTGTGTTTCTTTATCAATTACCACAGAAATATTCCTTGTGACTATTTGTACAGCGTTTTCCAGTATTTGATGGACAGTGTATTTTGTTGTCATAGCTCTTTTGTCTTTCTAAATTTAGACTAATTCCTCAGCCTTTCATTAGTTTCTTATAACCTTGATATTTTTAAGAGTGTAGGCTAATTATTTTGTACAGTTGTTCTCAGCTTATACGTGTCTGATATTTCCTCATGTTTTGACTCAAGCCACCCAGCTTTCTCAGGAATATTAGTGAGGAATGTAAGTTAGCACCAATCTCAGAAATCGCTTGGCGAAGTCCAGTTCTTTTGTTGGTAATACTGACAATAATTATTTGATTAGGGTGATGTATTAATTTCCAGGGTGCTGTAACAAATTGCCACAAACTAAGTGGGTTAAAACAATAGATTTTTTTTCTCTTTCTCACAGTCTGAAGGTCAGAAGTCCGCCCTCTGGAGGGATGCGTTCCTGTGGCTGTTTCACTGCATTCCCTGCCTCTGTCTTTACACAGCAGTCCTCTCCTTATCTTCCTGTCTTCCTCTTCTCCTCGCTCACTGGGCCTTTGTCACTAGAGTAATCCAGGCTGGTCTCATCATTAGATCTGTAGCTTCACTGCATCTGCAGAGACCCCTTTCCCAAGTATGGCCACATTTTCAGGTCCTGAGGGTTAAGGCTGGTATGTATAATCTGGGAACCACCATTCCAGACAAGCCAGGAATTTTCCCACTATAACGTTACTGTTTTCCTTTTGTTAAGAAGCAGTTTATGGGGACATACTTTGATACTATGTAAAAATGCTGTTCCTTACCAAATGCTCACATATTAGTTAGCAACTATTGATAGATAGTTCTTGCCCAGCTTTAACTTTCTAATTGCATGATTCCTTCAACAGTTCTTAATCAGCATTAATCAGTAAGAGTTTCCTTCCTTTCCCATATATTGTTTCTTATTTTATTCAAATATTCAAGAGCATCCCTGGATCTGATCCCTATTGTTTGAACAATTTAAAAAATGTTTTCATCCAGGCATGGTGGTGTATACCTTTAATCCCAGCACTCAGGAGGTGGAGGCAGGGGGATCTCTGTGAGATCAAGGCCACCTCGGTCTACATAGTGAGTTCTAGGCCAGCTGGATTTAAGGCTTGGTCTAAAGAAGTAAAAGCATGCCTAATACTGTAAATCTGTCCAGGACTCCATGGTTGGAGAACTCTTAGGCGGGCCCTTAGGTGAGTCGTCTACTACGACTACTACTACTACTACTACTACTACTACTACTACTATTTTGCCAAGTATCAGACTGTCCTTTAAATTCTTATTTCCATAATCATAAATTAGTGCAACTCTCAGACCTCTTTGTGTAGTAGATGACATAGAATAAGTGCTCAGCACAAGTAGAAGCTCTCTTATAACCCTCCCTCTAAGGGTCAGGGACCATCATAGAAAGGAATCAGTTTTAAGAGTGTGGCCCCTGGTATGTCAACCATGCTTCAGCAGATGGCCACAAGCTCATGTGTAGATGGGAAGCCCAAATTGAACTTGGAGGATTATTTACAAAGTGGGGGACACAAAGTCAGGAGGGGTGAAGAGTGGAGCTAAAAGGAGCTAGTGGGAGGAGTGGAAAGTGAACATGATCAAAATGCACTGTATGCATGCCATGAAATGCTCAATTAATAAGAATATTCTACTTAAACAGTCTAATTATCTGAGAAGTTTTTATTTAAAAATTTTGGGTTCCATTCTTAGAGACTTTAATTCATAAATCCTGAGGTAGGGGCTGTGTATGTATGCATGTGTGTGTAAAGTTTTAGGTAGCTCTGTTATGCAACTGTGTGTAATAACTGTCACACTAATTTTTCAAGAGCATGTTTTCCATCTAATGGGGCAAACAGTTGTCTCATATATTAATTTATAGGCACCAGAAAACTAACAAAATAAAACAAACACTATCTGACATAACTTACTAGATACCAGATGTCAGTGATGGACGTGTAAGACAGAAAATGTTCCCTCTGATGCTTAATAATTATTGATTGCAAAATCAAGTCAAGTTAAGCCGGGTGTGGTGGCGCACACCTTTAATCCTAGCACTTGGGAGGCAGAGGCAGGTGGATCTTTGTGAGTTCAAGGCCAGCCTAATCTACAGAGTGAGTTCCAGGACAGCTGGGCTAAAGGGAGACCCTGTCTTGAAAAAACAAACAAAAAATCAAGTCAAGTTAGATCCAAGTATAGGTATACCTACAATCTCAGTTTAAAAAGAAGGTAAAATCTTTACCTCTAAATTGTTTTCTCTTTATGTGTGTCTCACTGAAGAATGCATCTCTTTGTGGGAAAGGATAAAGGAACACACAGGTTTTCACAATGGAATAGAAGAATAATCTATTTCAGTATCTGATTCTTGACTATCTTCAATAATAGATAACTCAGAGAAGGAGCAAAATCACTTCAGGGAAGCCAACTGTACTATTGAGTAGCTATATCACATTTGGTATTGAGTGTGAAAATGCATTTTTCCCATATGCAATTTGGGTTAAATGTTTTATTTCTAAAAAAATGAGCATTCCAATTCCATGAGATAGCTCAGCAAGTAAAGACAAATGCCATCAAGCCGGATGACCCAAATTCGGTTCCCAGGACCCACATGATAGAAAGAAAGAACCAACTCCTGCAAGCTATTCTCTGACTTCTACATGAATGCTGAGGCACCCACACATGCACACACACACACATATGCACACACCCACACGTGCACACACCCACACACACACATGCACACACCCATACATGCACACACCCACACATGTACACACACACATGCACATACCCACACCCACAAAAATAAGTAAATATAATTTAAAACATTTAAAGGTCATCCCAAGGAACTAAGGTTTATATCTTGAGGAAGAATTTCTTTTTTTTTTATTACAAATGATTTTATATGTTTCTGTAAAGAAGAAAAGTGGGATCTGGGGATGTAGCTCAAGGCTCAGTATGTGCCTAGCATGTGTGAGGCCCACCCATTCCCCCACCCCGCCAGAGCTCATGCATTCTGCCAAACATGATTTTCATATCTTTCTCAGTCTTTCTCAATATTCTCCATGAGGAAGTTGACTGTTTTGAGCAGAAGTTCACTGTTTCAGTCAGTAGAATTTCTTGTTTTGTCTAGAGATTCTCTCTCTCTCTCTCTCTCTCTCTCTCTCTCATTCTGTGTGTGTATAAACTTTGGGTGTGTAACATTGCATTCATAAAAAGGGAGTAATATCTGCCTCCTGTTTCACAGAACAGCACTGTCCCCTCTGAAAATCTGTGAGCTAAGCTGAGCTAAATTAAAAGAGAATTCCGCTTGAAAGCAAGAATTATAATTCATAATTAAAAATGTTAACAATTGTCATGTTTGAGTATATACCAGTAATTCTGCATATTATCTTTATTTTACCAATAAAAAGGATGAAAGTTCATAAAAAGGAAGTAACTTTTCCAAGGTTATGTCGTCACAGAATGGTTAAGGAGAGCTCCAGTCAAGGCAGTAGTCTAGTCTGCTGTATAGTAGGAGCCCCCAAATCTCAGCTGCTTCTAGCAGCATGGCTCCTGATGCCTGTACACTGTGGGCAGGCTGTGGCTCCACTCAGTTTCAGATTCATTTTTTTTCTTTTTTGTCTTTTTGAGACAGGGTCTCCCTGTAGCCCCAGCTGTCCTGGAACTCACTCTGTAGACCAGGCTGGCCTTGAACTCATAAAGATCCGCCTGCCTCTGCCTCCCAAGTGCTAGGATTACAGGCGTGCGCCACCACGCCCAGCTCAGATTCATTTTTAACACTTATTTTGTGTGTGATGAGGGCATGCTGATGCTACGATGCATGTTTGGAGGTCAGAGGACACCTTTTCAGGAGTTGCTTCTTTCCCTCATTGTGTGAGTGAAGGGATCAAACTTAGATTGTCAGGCTTGCTGGCAAATGCCTTTCTTTACCCACTGCCTCACCTCACCAGCCCTCAGCTTCATTCTTGTACCAGCACAACAGTGAAGCCTCTGTTTGAAGTTGCAGTAGAAAGTAGGGAACATGGCTGCCACTCACTGGATCCAAACTTTTCTGGCCAAGAGAAGGAACAACTTGCTTCAGCATCGCCAATAATGCAGTTGAACAACCATATCCTACCTTGGTATTAACATTGTCACTTTATATGAGAGTATCCAGAGTATGCTATTGCCAAAGCTGAGGTTAGAGAGGAGGGAAAGTGTAATCCTCCCACAACATGGTGCAGAAATATTTGGGAACAATGACCAAACTCCTGCAGGGTGTCACACAGATGTATAATTTAATTTGAAGCCAAAAGGGATGTGTATTGGCCTCGGTGATGGTTGTATGTAGGCTGTATCATAGGGAGGCAAAAACTTTCATTTATGATTGTACAGAATTGATATCTCTCTCTCTTTCTCTCTCTCTCCCTCTCTCCCCTCTCTCCCTCTCTCCCTCTCTCCCTCTCTCCCTCTCTCCCTCTCTCCCTCTCTTTCTTTCTCTCTCTCTCCCTCTCTCCCTCTCTCCAACATGGAGGTGCTGCCATGAATTTTCTACCATAAGGGAGGATGTATGAAAAATTTTACCTATGCAAGAAGGTTGAGTGGAGAGAAATGGACTTTGTAAATCTCTAGAATGATTCCTCCTGAAAGAGGCCCAAGCTCTGAACTTACCCGTGACTTATCCCAGTAAATTCTCAATTTTAAGCAAGTTGTTGTCATAAGATCTTGTGTCACCTCTGTGTCTAATAAGGGGATGGCGCAGTGTGCTTGCTGTGTAAGTATGAGGACTGGGTTTGGATCCCTAGCATCCACATAAGAAAAGCAAATGTTAAATGCTTTTGCTGCAATCCCGGTTCTGGGGAAGCAGAGACAGGTGGATCCTTGGGGCTTGCTAGCCAGCCAGTCTAATGCATCAGTGAGTGCCAGGTCAATGAGAGGCCGTCTCAGAAAATAAGGTGCAAAGCTATTATCAAAGACATCTAATGTTGACCTCTGGCCTCCACATGAACATGCATACTTGTGGATGGAAGCTGGTAGGATGGAGCATTTGTAAACATATTGGTGCTAACAAGTCAGAAGAAGATGTTATTGGGACAAATAATTATTTTAGTCACAAATTATCTATTTGTGTTGGGATCCTCCACAAGTGGGAGTTGTTCATGTAAATATTGGTTGCTGAATTCCAAGGAGGTTCTGCTAAAGAGGCCCAGCTCTCTATTGTGGCCCAGAGTATGTTTTCTGCTATGCATGGGTCAGATGGCTCTGCTGGCCTGGCCTACTCACTGGCTTCTGGTTCTCTGTCTCTGGTCCAGCACTCTTAGTGACTTCACAGTTTGAGCACTTTCCAGCAAACTTGAGCTCTTTCTCTGGCTTGCTTGAGATTCATTTAGATATATATATCTATTTGTCATAAATAATTAAAAGGGGCTAATGTGATTATCGAAGAGTACTGTCCAGGCAGTTATCCAAAGCTATTTATCTTTCTCAATCTCATTTAGGAACCAGAAGACTGGTAAACCCTAGTTTGGATGCTGAACTTTTTGGCCATGCCAATCTCAGTCAGAGGTCCAGGGCTGCAGCTGCAGATCATGATGGCTGCTTCTCAGTGCAGGTCCCTAGCATGATTTCTTGACAAATCTATTAGCAAAAAAAACATTTAGCATATAGCCACAGGACCATTAAGAGTAGAGCCAGATTGTTTGTTTAAAGGGTGTGATATCTTAAATAAAGACATTGTTCCTTGTCAGGATGTAGGCTGGCTGGGGATAAAGCAGTTATAGGTAGAGGAGCAATAGGGGCAAATATCAGTAACTTCTGAGCAGAGACCAAAAATGGACCTAGATCTTCCAAAAGAACCTAGTATAACGCATCTCCTGAGGGTAAAGTTCATCACAGAAGGTTGCAAGGAGAGCCTGTGACATGTCCTCAGAGTCCATACGCATCTAGATTGGCCTGGAGGCAAGAGGGCAGGTAGCATCTCTTCCCAGCAAGTGAAGTCAAGGACAGATATTAATAAAGAACAGCCCTGTTACACAGACTACATATAGTCCCTATATGTAAGTCTCCCATAACCGCTGCATAAATGAGCAGCTACTACAATCACTTTGACTGAAATAATTACTTAACATATATCTTTGGCCAAATTCCATCTGAAAAGTATAAAGCATTGATGACTTCTTTTATTACCAGTTTGCAATGTTTTAATTTTCAGGCCCATGATGCTACCATTATTTCAGATACTGCTATAGGGCCTTCTTTTATAGCAATTAACTTTAAAAAAATCTTCCAGTATAATGCCAAGAACATTTATCTTCCATCATTCGAATTTGGTATTATGCCAAAGCTTATTCTAGGATTTCATTTTGATCAAATGATATATAGCATTTCATTTGATCTTGAATATGTAGCAGAGAATAACATAGCCTTATTCTTTTCCAACAAATGTTAAACCTTTGAAGCAGCATTATACAAACGGCATGTTTATAAAGGCGTTGCTCCTCAGACCAGCTCACGTTCCCAGAATGGAAGCTTCATATGGGCCATGCCAGCCCTGCAGTGCTTAGCAACCTTTAGTTAGCCCTGTACTGGCTAGTGGGCAGAAGTGCTAATGGATTTTTTAAAAAATTTGTTTGTATAATTATAATATTTTGGGAACAATAATAAACATTTTATGAAGGAACTTGAATGCTGTTGCTCTTCAGTGAAACATGGACTTATATAATACATAAGCATCATGTTAAACAAGAAGCAGAGAAGTCTATAGCATGTTTAATCTCTTCAGAGCATAATTGCAGATTTTTCATAAGGGCTTTCCTTTGCGCTCTCCAATTGCTCTTTGAAGATCATTAGTAATGGGTGAGCATGGCACTTCTGCTTTCTGAAATAGCTCTAGTACCTCACAGAGATGAAATTCTGTGGCCCTTAGCTCCCTTTTGATCATAGCCCTGTACACATCAAGCCTGGCAGGCCACTTACTGCCCTCGGCAGTAAAGTGAGATGTGGGCTCAGCAAGGGCTGAGGGAGGGAGCTCTGCAGAGGGACTCAGGTGGGAGAACAGCCTGGATGGATTGAAGCAGGGCAGCTTAGGGGCCTGATGCTGTAGATGCTTGCCTCCAAGGATGGCAGTCTGCAGAGCTGTGAGCAATGCACAAGGAACCACCCCCAGCATGGCCTTCTGCCCCATTTCTGAGTGAGCTTTGCCCTCTCCACAAATTCTTTAGGTTTTCAATTCTATTGCTTGCTCAATAAGCATTTTGTAAAGAGAAAGTTGAGACCAAAGCAACTGTATCACATAGCAACCAGGAAGTTAGGAATTGGAGGTCTTCAGATTTATTTTTGGCTTAAAAAATTACAATCAAAACATAGTTGATATATTTGCTTTAATCAGATCCCATAAAATGGTCATAACTGCACTAATTTATGCCATACAGATAATGATGAATAAATGCTTTTAAATGTAGACTTCAATTCAAAATTATTTCAACTTCAGCTGAATGAAAAACTCTTAAAATAATAGGCACATATATTATTTTTTCAATATTTTCTTTTTTTTAATTTTAATTTTTATTTTTATTGATGCTTTGTGTATTTCATACATCATTTTCCAATTCAGTTCAGGCATATTTCCCTTTCCCTTCCCCCCCCACCCCACCCCATCCCAGATCATGCATTCTGCCATAACTGTCCTGCATCTTTCTCTCAGTTTTTTTTTTCATTTTTTAGCAATAAGTGATAATTTATGAGTACAAGCATCCTTCATGTAAAACCAATTTGCAGGCTGTTGTGCCCAAACCCCCACAGCCCCACCATCCAGCGGGGGTGGGGGACTTGTATGTTCAATCAAGTTGATCAAATGAGTGTCCAGACGACTATATTGCTGTAGTTTCACCATTCACCCCAATCGCAGCCCTTACATTCTACCATGCCCCCTCTTCCACAGATTGTTCCCTAGGCTTAGAAAAGGGGCACAGGTGGATGAGAAGCAAAACAGTCTACTTTCTCTGGAGCTGTTGTCTTGGACTCTGGTAAATTCTGGCTGTTTCCTTTCATGGGCTGACAGTTTGTCCAGGAATAACCTTTTGATCCTACTAATGAAGCACAAGCAATTAGATATATAGGTATTTAAACAGCACTAATAGTTATGGTAGGTTACTTTGGTATAGACATATTATTAATACCTGTGTATGGACAACACTAAGGAATTCCTTTTTTCTCTGTTAAAACAGTAAAACCCAAACAATAGAATGTTTTCAACTCTATTATGGAAGTCTAGTTGCCTACTGCAGAAATAATGCTCATATAAAGAAGACTTTATAATTCCTTGTGGATTCTGATCCAGAAGGGAAAAGTACCCAGGCTATTTTAAGCACTTACGTGCATATTCTCTGAGTGTGTCTACTGTAATAGCAACTGGTTTACCACAGAAAAGCAAGGAAATGACTTAAATCAGGGGAGCGTTTCCATCAGCCTTCATTAGGGAATTTTTTTTTTCTTGGCTCTTAGAACTAAGCTTAATGACTCGGATACCTATCATGTAAATTTTAATTTAGTGAATGATAATTTTATGATTATTAGTTTCTAAATTTCTGAAGTATCAGATTTAACAGATATTTATATGCTATGGGTTCATATCTACATTTCTGAGATCATGTCGAAAACCAGAAAATCATGTGGTAGGTGAATAAGAAAATAAACCTTGGGAGTCTGTATATGTACACATTCAGAAAATTCAGACTGAGGGAAACCCAGAGCAGTTAGATGTTCAGAGTGTGTTGATCAACTGTAATCATCTCATCATAGTTAATCTAATCTTGCGTGGGGCTATGAAATACATATTTAAGAAAGGTCAATGAAACAAAACACTACCGACCTGCAGAGAAGTTTTCCACACTGTTGACCTTAAAAAAAAGAGTTAATCCTTTTGGGAATGATGATTTAGTGTTTCATAATCAGTGAGACATAAAACAATTGGTGGGGGGAAATGTGGGGGACTTCTGTGACAACACTTGAATTTCCTCAAGTCACAAGGTGTTTGGTAAAAAGGCCAAAGACATCTCTGAACCAAGACATAAGACTTGAGAAAATAAGTATTAATTATTTAAAATAAAATAAAGAGGAGGCTAAAAGAAAAGAAATTGCTTACCAGAAACCCTGGGAATCTAGGAATGTACTCTAATTTAGGCTTTTTTGGAACTTGAAGTAATGATAAAGTAAATATTCCATATCATACATAAGATACCAGTGCAGTCTGAATAGAACCCTCTCATAAAACAAACTGATAGTGCTGTCTGAAATGTGTGAACATTCACAATGATGCTGACCAGTGAAGATAAAGAAAACAGCCTTAAGTTAGTTCAAGTCAGGACAAGTTTTTGCAAGTGAGGCCCAGGTCTGTCAGGCTTTGGCCAGGTGAGTTATGGGAAGTTTTCATTTCTCAAATCTCTGAGCTTCAGAAATGGTAGAAAATGGGTTGTAAAGTCTATACTGCTTTATGGATAGCTACATACTTCTCTCTCTCTAAACTGAATAAAGCTGAACACATTTGCCATCCAAAAACGTAAACAGAGGGTTTAAGAAATGTGGTAATAGTGAAGGAAAAGAGAAAGGTGGGTAAATACTTTCCTTCCAGCAGAATATGCTGTGTGTTTCCAATAACAACAGTAAGCTGCATGGATAAAACCTGACCTGCTGCAGAGCCTGCTGGTGACTGTTGTGTAATATGGGCACAAAGCTAGAAAAACAGGACAAACTTTCACACAGTAATGGATAAGAAAATGAAATGGGAAATAATGTTTATATATAACACAATACCTGCTAACAGACATTGTTAGAAAAACAACTCTGAGAAGATTAAATTTAAGAGTTTATTTGAACAAAATGAATCAGGACTCAGGCAGTACTTAGAAGGCCAGAGCCCGCCCACCAGCATGAGCACAAAGGCTATTTATTGGTCAGATGCTTGCAAGGCAGAGGCATCAGCTAGTTGAATAGAGCTAGGTGTCTGCCTTATTTGGGCATGGGTACCATAGGATGAGTCAAGTGTTGGGAACTGACTGAAATGCAGCTGTTTGACACACTCCACGGACAGGTTTTAGTTCGTTTATAAACTGTTAGGTTAACACTTGTTATTTAGGAGCTCAAACTATGGCTGCTGACCGTTTTGGTATTTAACAGTGTTATGTGAGAGACATAGCTGTAGAGAGCCAAAGAATAAGGTAGCTGACGTCATTGAACAGTTCCTAAGTTCAAATTCTGGCTTCTCTACTTGCTAACCTTAGCCACGGTTAACCGTCTATGAAGTGAGGGGAGAGATATGGTTATTGGGAGGCACAAATAAAAATTCTGTAAGCAAGCATGGTGGCTCAGACCTGTTATCTCAGCACTCAAGATAGCTAAGGATGCTGAGACAGGATTGCCATAAGTTTGAGGCCAGTTTAGTCTCCTTAGTGAGCTCCTAATGAGCCACAGCTACAGACTCAGACCTCATCTAAAAAAATATGTATGTTAACAAACAGTAATAAGTTAATAATAATAATAATTTTGGCAAAACATTTGGCATAAATGGGCTGGCAGCACAGCTACTTGGGACACTAAGGCAGAAGAATACCAATTTCAAGTCTCTCCTGAGGTAGAGTTCAGGGTCATCCTGGGCAACTTTGAAAGACTGTTTTAAAATGGAAAGTGAAAAGGGGGCTGTCATAATGTAGTTTACAAGTGTAGATCAGTTGCATACTGTGTGTTAGGCTCTGGGGTTCAAGTATCACACACATACACACACACACACACACACACACACACACACACACACACACATAATGACAAGACAGAAAACCCAAAACACTTAGCACAGTGCTTAAAAAAGAGGAAAGGAAAGAAAGACCAAGGAGGGAAGGAAGGAAGGAAGGAAGGAAGGAAAGAAGGAAAGAAGGAAAGAAGCAAGCAAGGAAGGAAGGAAAGAAGGAAGAAAAGGAAGGAAAGGGGACAGAATCCCCACATGGCTCTGACGGGGCCTCTTGTGACAGTTTGGATCTGTGTTAGAGCCTTGGCTTCCAGCTTGATGCTCTTGGCAGGTGGCGGGATATTTATAAGTGGGGCCTAGTGGAGGTCTTTCAGTATCCTGTGATGTGGGGACCCTGGCCCCCCTCTTTTTCTCTGCCACTTCCTGGCTGTAGGTGAGCTGGTTTGCTTTTCTGTGCATTCTCTCCCATAACATGCTGCCTTTCCATAGACTCAGAAGCAATAGGCCTGACAATGACAGGCTAAAATGTCCAAAACCGTGAGCCAAAATGATCCTTTTCCCTTTATAAATTGATTAACTCAGGTGTTTGGATGTTTTGTTTGTTTCGTGATGGGTTTTCCATGTAGCCCTACCTAACTGGGCTCAAACTTCTGGTCATCTTCCTGCTTTGCTGCTGAGCCTGCCAAGTCTGGGATTGCAGGTGTGAACCACCACGCCATCTACATATTTGCTGTAGTGACAGAAAGTTGACTAACACACAGCCTGAGAAGAAAGGCGCATTTTGCAGGTTCCTTTTGGTTAGGACTCCTGCTTCAGTTATCCCTGACACGGGGAAGACTCTATTCTCCGTAGATAACTGGCTTGTCCACTCTGACCCGCTGCTCGCAACTTTCTACTTTATTTTGTGTGATAGTGAGTTTTTTAAATCAGCTAATGTACAAGTTTCACTGAGGTTCAGAAACGATTTTATTCTGTAGCTTTCTGAATTAATCTCATTTCTTGCTTTTCATATCTTATAACTTACATTCTTCTACATACTGAGATTTGGTCTTTTTCTTTTCCTTCCACCAGCTAGTAGCATATTTAATAGGGAGATAGACCTTCCCTTTTATAATTTTTCTTTCACTTTTATTGCAAAACTATTTTTAAAATTGTTAAATTATCAAAATCATAGAAGTGTGTGTATGTGTTTGAGGTTGTGTATGTGTGTGTGAAGTAAACAAGGAAAATCTATTGTGAACTCTCATGTCAGTCCTACAGTTTAGATATAACCAATACTGTGTTATTACAAATGGCTTCCTAGGTACATACAAATATTCATTTTATATGGCAGAGAGGAATTTGTCCACTTAGTGAAAAATCAAACAAATTTATACATACATTTCTGCACTGCTTTTCCCCCTTTAATGATATACCATGGACATCTCAGAATGTTGGAATTTTATAAGTGCAACGTTCTCTTTCTTTCACAGTAAATTGTAGTGTGTGCATGTGAGTCTGTGTGTGTGGTGTTTGTATGTACTTTTGTGGGTGTGTAAATGTCTTTGTGTGTATGTTCATACATTTTGAGGCCAAAGCTCAATGTCTTCCTCTGTATCTTATCTTAAAAGGTTATTTATACTGGGCATGGTGGTGCACACTAGTCCCAGCACTTGGGAGGCAGGGGAAGGCAGATCCTTGTAAGTTCAAGGTCAGCCTGGTCTACATAGTGATCTCCAGGCCAGCTGGGACTAAAGGGAGACCCTGCCTTGAAAAGGCAAAAAAAAAAAAAAAGAATATTTATTACGTGTGTGTGTGTGTGTGTGTGTGTTATGGGGTGGGGGGGGAGAAGATGGCATGTCCCTGCCAAGGTGAATGTGCCAGAAGTCAGAGAGGACAGGTCTGTGCAGTCAGTTCGTCTCCTTCCACCTTTATTTGTATTCCAAGGATTGAACCTTTTGGGTGTCAGGCTTTCATGGCAAGAACATTACTTGCTGAGCCATCTCTCTGATAGTCTCTCACTGAACCTGGAACATGATTCAGCTGGCCTGACAGGGCAACAAGCTCCAGGGATCTGTCTGTCTCCACTCGGTCAGCCTCGGGGTTACAGATGCACTCTGCCACTCCGAACTTTGATGTGAGTATTGGGAATGCAAACTCGGGACTTCATACTTGTATGATAGGCACTTTACCCAGTGAGTCATCTCCCTGGCCCCATTAGTTGTATGCTTTAACAACATTACTGTATATAGTCCAATATATTCATTCAGTTATTCAAGTAATATTGCTAATCAAAAAAATATCTGCAGTTCTCTTTGGAAAATGCAAAGTTGTAAAGAAAGATAAATAAAATGGGACACATATTAAGTAGTTAAGAATATAGGAAGCTGGGTGTGGTGGTGCACACCTTTAATCCCAGTACTCAGGAAGCAGAGGCAGGTAGAGCTCTGTGAGTTCAAGGCCAGCCTGGTAGACATAGTGAGTTCCAGGACAGCTGGAGCTAAAGGGAGACCCTGTCTCTAAAAAGCCAAATCAAACAAACAAACAAAATCCATTTAAATAAATTTAAAAAAGAATATACGAATGTAGATTTTAATACACTATTAAGTCAGAAGAAAGCAAATTAGTCCCAGGAGTGCTGCTCAGGAAAGGTTTTTTGATTTTGCTTTATTTAGTAGGTTTTTTTTGTTGTTGTTGTTGTTTTTTAGGTTTGATCATATCTGGAAATTTTGCTTGGATTTCAACTAATTTATAAGGATGTGGAGGAAATACCTTTAGGTAAATATTAAAGACAATAAAAAATAAGATATATTAAAAATAAAATATGTCAGTAAGGCATGGTAGCTCATGTCTATAATATCAGCACTTGAATGACTAAGACGGGGGGGGGCGGGGGGGCTTCACCACAAGTTTGTAGCCAGTCTGACTGATGGGCTACATAGTGAGTCCCACTAAGCGCCGGTCATGCGAGTGAGACCCTGCTTCACACAAAAAGAGGACATGTTCAACCCTGAAGGCGATAGAAGAAAAAACATTTGGCAGCAACCTATAAGACATGGGTTTAGGAGAAGACTTTCTAAATAGACAGCAGCTGCACAGGAAATAAGGTCACCGTTGAAAATGGCACCATCCCACTTTCAAAAGCCTTCTGTTTATAAGCAAAAGAAACAATCAAGGAAGTGAAGAGAAAACCAAGAGGCTGGGGGGGAATCTTCACCAGTAATACACTGACAGAGTATAACATATAAATATTTATCAGAATATATTTAGGATCCTATCAAAAAACAACGAAGAAACAAAATGACCTACTCAAAAGATGGAGTGAAAAAAAGTCGAACAGAGTCTTCACCAGTAAGGATATTAGAGATGACTGAAAAACATCTTTAAACATGCTTCTCCACATGGCGGCATCATAAGGAAATGCAAATATTAAAACCACTTTACCGATATGATCTCACTCGATTAAGACTGGCTAGGATCAGCAAACAAAATGATACCAAGTGCTGGAGAATTTGTGTGAGGGAAAAGGGAATCAACCACTGCTGGTGGGAAAGTTACAATTCATACAACCACTATGGAAAGCAGTGTGGAGAACCCTTGGAAGACTAAAAATGAGCTTACCACCTGACACAGTCATACCACTCCTGGGTATATACCCACAAGACTCATCTTAGCACAGAGATACATGCACAGCCATGTTTATTGCAGCTCTCTTCACAATAGCAAGCAGCTGGAACCAACCCAAGTGCCCCTCAACTGACAAGTGGATAGAGAAATGTGGTACATCTACATAATGGAATTCTATGCAGCGGTAAATAAAGATGACATCATGAACTTTGCAGGTAAATGGATGGAACTCGAAGCCATTATGCTAAGTGAAGTAACACAGTCCCAGACAAACAAACGGTGAATGGTTTCCCCCGTTTGTGGATGCTAACACCAAATCCCCCAATTGAAAGGCAAACTGAACAACATTATTGTTATACTTCTTTTTATCTGAAAGCGACTGTGTTGTTATAATGTAAATCCCTTAACAGGCTCTAGAATTGACCTACCACTTATTTTCAGACTCTGTAATTACTGTATATGACTGGAAGTATGTATTTATATTTTAGAGTAATATAAAATTAAAGGGGAATGTGAATTTCTAAACATATTTTGGAATAAACATACAGATTATTCTTGGAAGTCATAATTTTGATACATATGTGATGGTTATATAGGCATATGTTGGAGCAATATGAACTGGAGGGAAAAACAACAGCATAAAGACTGGGTTAAAGAACTGACTGATGCAGTTAAACTGTGCCCAAAACAACTAGTCTCTTCAGTGAAAAACTTTGGAAAGACTGAGAGAAAGATGCAAGACCTGTATGGCAGAAGGCATGAACAGGGGTGAGGTGGGGGCAGGGAGGGGAATGTGTCTAAATTGGACTGAAAGATAATGAATGAAATATACAGTTCATCAATAAAAGTATTCTTTAAAAAATAGGGCACGTTCAAAGAGATCTACCTTATTTCATCAAATCTAAATGCAAGGTTGATTTTAGACATTAAAAAGTGGGGAGAAAGGTACAAATTAAATCTGGAAATCTTAAATATTTACTCGGTTTGGCTAAAATGAGTTTTCTAGGTGGCAGAACTGGTGAATGCATCTGGTGGTAAAAGGCTCTGATGCTGGAGAGTCTTGAGTGCCAGGGTAAATCTGAAATGTGCTGTTCTTTTCCAAATCTTTCTTTTCTTCTTATCACAAGTTGGTAGAAATTCAGATATGATCAAATGACCTTACCTTGAAACAAGAGTCCGTATTCCTGAAGCCCTTTATTTGTGTCTTTACAGCTGCTGGTCCATTTCAGCACGCACCCTCATTGCAAACCTTTCCCACAAAGTGACTAACATTTTTTGACTTATTTTTATTTTATGTATATGAGTGTTTTGCCTGGGTGTGTGTGGGTGCATCACGTGTGTCCAATGCCTGAAGAGGCCAGAAGAGGGTGTCATATTCCCTTGAGCTGGAGTTATGGACGATTATGAGCTGCCATGCAGACGTTGGGAATTGAACCTGGGTCCTCAGCAAGAGCACTCGGTGCTCTTAACCACTGAACCATCTCTCCAGCCCTGCAGTAAACATTTAAAAGTATTAATTACTCCTGTATTGCGTCATGTGCCCAGTACTGTGTCAGGACCTTGGTGTCTATCCGTGGTGAACCAGTCAGCCTCACAGTGCATACATGTGGTCGGCTTGATGGCTCCCAATGTCTTCTCCCCACCTCCTGGACAGCCTCACCTGTGTCAAATGTTCCTGGTTAACGAGCCATTAAAAATTAGACATCACTTAGACGTCACCTTCTGCTGTCTTGGCTTTGTTTCTAGTTTGTGGTTATGATTTCCTGTTTGCCTGACTGTGACTGATTGAAGTCTTCACGTCCTTTCTCTGCTCATAAGTGACTTATCTTTACCATGCTTTTTCTTAAAGCAGAACTACTTACAAATAGCCTTTTTTTTGCATCTCCCATAATTATTTACTAAAACTCCCCAATAGCTCTTTTTAATCCCTTTGATTTTGTGCATATGTTGATGTGAACATGCAAGTATGCTAAATATCTGTCATAGAAAATGTTCTGTTATTATCTCACATGATGAAAACCTCTAGCTGGACGAGGTGGCACATGCACTCCACAAGTAGACACAGGGAGATCTCTATGAGTTTGAGTCCAGGCTGGTCTACATAATGAGTTTCAGGCCAACAAGTCTACATAATGAGACCCTGCTTTTAAAAAAGTAGATGAATATAAAACCTCTATTCAGATCTTAAAATTAGGATGAAACTACATTCACAATTAAGATTTTATGCTTCTTGAGGAATTGGCCAACTTGCTATTATGAAATGGGACCCTTTGTCTCCTATAGAACTTTCTCTGGAGTCTACTTTGTCTGATGCTAACACAGGTCTTCTAGTGCAATAGCAAACCTCCAATGACCCCGACCTCTTAATGCACACAGCCTTGTGTAGTCCTTTCCTACACTGCACCTATGTGAGTAACAAAATGTGGCAAAGATGATGTTACTTAACTTCTGAGTTTAAGTTATAAAAGAATGTGGCTTCTGCCATAGCCTCTCTCCCTCTCTTCTGCTGTCTCTGTCTCTTCTGCTGTCTCTCCCTCTCTTCTGCTGTCTCTCCCTCTCTTCTGCTGTCTCTCCCTCTCTTCTGCTGTCTCTCCCTCTCTTCTGCTCTCTCTCCCTCTCTTCTGCTGTCTCTCTCTCTCTTCTGCTGTCTCTCTCCCTCTCTTCTGCTGTCTCTCTCTCTCTTCTGCTGTCTCTCTCTCTCTTCTGCTGTCTCTCTCCCTCTCTTCTGCTGTCTCTCTC